>LOEQ01006816.1:54632-70087 GCA_001685075.1 Bramus lutescens | reverse complement strand
CAAGTCCTCCGAAAGACTTTGTCGCCCCAGGTACCTGTGTATCCGAATAAACCTCTTGCTGTTTGCATCCGAACAAAGTGGTCTCGCTGTTCCTTGGGAAGGGTCTCCCCAGAAGGAAGATACCCTCCTGGGGGTCCTTCACAAGATCTCTATACATAGTCCAGGATAATCTTGAACCCTAAAATTTTACTGGGGCATAACTCATCAGTAGTCTTAATTTGGGATATATTAAAAACTGCCTTGAAACTAATTGTCAATTTTATTATTATTTGAGAGGGTCCCCCCCAACTAGCAGAGGGTTTTTTTTAGAAAAAATAATTTTTAAATATTTTTTAGAAGCTAGGGATATAGCTCAGTGGGTAGAGAACCTGCCTAGCATGCACTGAGCCCTGGGTTCAAGTCCCTGCACATAAGTGCTCCATGCCTGTTATCCCAGCATTTGGGATGTGGAGGCAGAAGGATCAGGAGTTAAAGGTTATCCTTAGCTACACAGTGAGTTCGAAGCCAGCCTGGGCTATATGACGCTCTTGTCTTTAAAATGAAAGACAAAGAGAACTTTCTTTATACTAAATATCCCAAGTAGTCAGGACTTGGGTGAGAATGTATCCCCAAGATCATTTTTTTTCATGATTTTATAATATAATCCTTTTCTAGATTTTGTTTTGTGTTCTCGAGACAAGATCTCATGAAACCCAGGCTGGCCCCAAACTTGTCTATATAACCCAGGATGATCTTGAACTTCTGACCCTCCTGCCTACCTTCCAAGAGCTGGGTCACAGGTATGCACCTGCACACCCAGCTTATGTGGTGCTAGAGGATGGAACTCAGGGTCTGGGCATGCTGGCAAGCACTCAACCTAGCTGTCCTTCCAGTCTATAATATATATAATTGCTTTATGTTTGAACAATAAGCTGGATAACTAGATTTACTGGCATATGAAGTTGAATTTGAGACTGACTGTAAGATCTTAATTTTTCTGAGCTTCCATCCCTTTATTTATAAAACATTCTGACATGAGTGTGAAATTAAACACACGTTGAAATGGTCCAGAGAAGCGATTCCCTCACTCCTTCATCAACCCCCATGTTTCAGGTCAGGCATTCAGATGTGGGGTTCTGAGAGAGAGCAGGCAGTCCAGCCACTAAATGGCATGTGGAGTGGTAGGTACTGTTGCCTGAGCGTTTGTGAAATTCCCAAAAGTGCTCTGATGGTCCAACGCCATCAAGGTTCCTCTCTGTCTCCTTCATCATGGCGGTCTGGTCCTTTGTCCCTGTTTGAGTGTAGAATCAACCATATAATATCCCGTGATCCAGTGGCTAATTTCACCAAGAATCTCCTTGGGGCCTCTCCACTTAGGGAGGGGCAGTGTCAATTTGGGCTACTGTGGTCACAAGATTTGATTCACCTGGGGGAGCCCCAGTTTGTGCTTTGTTCTCACTTTTGATTTCTTTGCGGTGGTGGCGAGGGTCTACTATGTCCCGGAACAGGCTTTGACCTCCTGATCCAGACAATAGATCTGCCTCAGCCTCCCAAGTGATGGAACTTAGCTTTAGTTTGAATGAGAGATTCCATAGATACTCTAGAGTTTTCACCAAATTATTTTTCCTAGTTATTTTTGTTTTAATATAATGAATTTCTTTTAAACCTACATTTGTGAGTGCGAGTGCACAGCGCGTGTGTGTGTGATACACTCGCATGTGTGTATCAAAGGACAGCTTTCAGAAACCAGTCCTCCTTCCACCATGTGGGTCTTAGGAATGGAATTCAGGCTATCCAGCCTGGCAACAAAGGCCTTTATCTATTGAACCATCACAGCTGTCTGGTCCCAGATTATGTTTTTCAAAATCCTTATCTTTGGGTCTGGAGAGATCGTGCAGCAGTTAAGAACGCTGTCTGTTTTTCCAGATGACCAAAGATATTTCCCAGCACCAAAGTCAGATAGCTAACAGATACCTGTAACTCTGTCTCCAGAGGATCCAATGCCCTCTTCTGGCCTCTGTGAGCACTACTCACGAATGGCAGACAACACAGACACATACATTAAAAATACAATAAATCTTAAAGATTTAAAAAAAAAAACCTGCCTTTTGTTCTAATACTTTTTCTGTTGCTGTGACAGAGCACCATGGCTAAAGCAGCTTGGGGAGAAAGAGGTTCATTTCGGCTCACAGAGGAAGTCTGTCAAGAAAGGGAGGCTGGCAGGAACTCAAGTCAGAAACCTGGAAAGACCATGGAGGAATACCGCTTCCTGGCTTTACTCCCCATGACTTGTTCAGCCTGCTTTCTCATTCAACCGAGGAGCATCTGCCAAGGGGTGGCACTGCCCACAGTGGGCTGGGCCCTCCCACATCAGTTATTAATCAAGAGTACCCCCACAAACTTGCTTACAAGTCAATCTTACAGAACAATTTTCTCCAGTGAGGGTCCCTCTCCTCAGATGACCTTAGCTTGGTCAGAGTTGACAAAAACTCACCAACAACACAACTTCTGTTTTTTGGTTTTTTTTTCTTCAAGACAGGGTTTCTTTGTGTAACAGCCCTGGCTGTCCTAGAAATCACTCTACAGACCAGGCTGGTCTCGAACTCAAAGAAATTCACCTGCCTCTGCCTCCTTAGTGCTGAGGTTAAAGGCACATGCCACCACTGTGGTACCAGCAACAACATAACATAATATTTTTAAATAAATAGTTTTCAAAAAATAATAGTTTTCCAGACGTGAATCTACTTTTCAGAAACTTTAGAAATACGTTGTCAGACTTTGTTGTTTGGTGCTGCAGACACACCCAGGGTCTTGGTCAGGCTACTGACAACCCACACTCCCGACCCAGAGAATTTAATTCTCACTCAAAGCCTTGGTAGCATGGTAGTCTCTTTCCTGACTGTAAAACTCACTCCAGACACATGGTGACAGTGTTCAGAGAAGTGTCCCCCAATCCTGACACACGGTGACAGTGTTCAGGGAAGTGTCCCCCAAACCAGACCTATGATGACACAGTTCAGGTGAGAGCCCAGTCACACCTTAGCATGTTTAACTGTACTGTAGCTGAGCTTGAATGCAAAGAAGGAAAACTAGATATAAAGATAAATTTTATATGAAAATAAATGAATAAATACTGATTTTTAAACAATTTACACTAATACATTTGGGGGAAGGGGATAAAAATAGTCAGCCAGTTTCCATGGCAATAGAATGAAGGAATACTCCATAGGCATTCGCAACAAAGTTTTTTGTTTTTTTCTGTTTTGTTTTTTAAGAAAAAAAAACATTAGGGAAAGCCGGCAACAGGTGCTAAGGAGACAGGCTTGTCACATCATGTGACCTGTCCTGTTCAATTCCCCCACCCTGTTTCTGTCTTCGCAGGTATCTCTGTTGAAGTTTACTAGGTATCAGCAGGATCGTACTTAATCTTCCCTACAACCTTGTTAGCTCCATTAGAAGTCAAGAAACCTAAATTGAACTGGCTTTCAATCCATGCACTGAGTAAGCAGAGGCTTATGGATATCTGTTGAGTTCAAGGCCAGCCTGGTTTACAGAGTGAGACCAGACAAGGGTTACGTAGAGAGCCACGGCCTCAAGTGAGACCTAAATTGAGAAAGTTTGAAGAAGCTTGTCCAAGCAAATGCTGCCTCAGATCCTGAGATCCACCTGACTCTGCAGCTTGGCTCTTACCCAGCAGGCAGAGCTTCTTCAACAGCAGTGTCTGTCAGAGGAAGACTTCCAGAATGTAGGCCTGGAGAGAGCAGAAGCACGGGTAGAAAATCCCGACCCTCTCCAAACCTAGGCTCCGTGGGGAAATCATGGCTTCTTATAGAACACGAGGATTCCAGGCCTGCTATATCAGTTGATATAGCACTTACCAAGTTCAGTCCCTGGCACCATATACACTGGGCGTGGTGGTATACTCCTGTAATCCCGGAGTGTAAACTGGGAAGCGGAGACAGGAAGATTACAAATTCAAGCTCATCCTCAGCTACACAGCAAGTTCAAGGCCACAAGAGACCTTTTCTTGAAATATAAGGATCATATCTGTGGACTTAGGGTGCAGCTGAACAGAGAAATGTATGCTTGGAACGAATGAGGACAGGATCACTGGCACCACAGAAAACTAAAGGAAATAAGAATTATAACTGCATAAAAAGTTTAACTCAATTTTACACATTGTTTCTCCCCTAAATATTTGGATGATGATTTGAAAATGTGATGTTGAATAGAATTTCAGCAGGACAATGTAATATGTAGCAACTATTGAAAGAAATGTTTGGAAAGCAATGTGCATGTGTGCATTTGTGCACATCTGAGTGTGCCTGCACACTGAAGGGTGTGGGTCTTTACGTGCCACAGAACGTGTGTGGAAGTCTGAGAACAACCCGAGTAAGTCAGCTCTCTCCTTCCACCATAACTCAGGTCTTCAGATCTGACCACGAGCTCCTTTAGCCACGAAGCCATTTTGCCTTCCTAATTATACTGTTTTCTGATTAAAACCAATATATATTTTCTTTCAGTTGTTGTTTTTGTTTTTGAGGACAGGGTTTCTCTGTGTAATAGCTCTGACTGTCCTGGAACCCACTTTGTAGACCAGGACAGCCTCAAACTCCCAGAGATCCCGCTGCTGCCTCTCAAGTGCTGAGATTAAAGATATATACACCACCGCATGCAGTTCTTTTCTCCCAGTTTTAATTTGATCTTTATATATAGATTTTTGTTTGGTTGGTTTTTGAGACAAGTTTTCTCTATGTAGCTTTGGAGCCTGTCCTGGAACTTGCTCTGTAGAGCAGGCTGGCCTTGAATTTACAGAGATCTGCCTGCTTCTGCCTCCTGAGTGCTGGGATTAAAGGCGTGTGCCACCACCCGGCCAGCTCTGGCTTTCTTATCCTCCTGCTGTTAGTGCTGGGGTGGTGTGGGAGAATTGTCTGTATTCTGTCAATCATGTTTTAAGTAAACACTGATTGGCCAGGCGGGAAGTATAGGTGGGACAATCAGATAGGTAGTAAAGGTGGGGCAATGAGAACAGGAGAATGCTGGGAAGGAGGAAGCCCATTCCTCCCCAGTCTCGCCCAGATCACAGAAGAAGCAAGAAGTGATCTACCCTGCTGAGAAAGGTACTGAGCCATGTGGCTAACATAGATAAGAATAATGGGTTAATAAAAATGATAAGAGCTAATAAGAAGCCTGAGCTAATGGGCCAATCAGTTTATATCTAATGTAGACTCTCTGTGTGATTTTCTTTGGGRCTWRMYGGCTGTGGGAACTGGGCAGGACAGAAACCCCAACAAGCAGGACCTCATGTTACACTGGGGTTACAGGTATGTGCCACCATCCTCCATTAGTGGGGTCCTAAGGGTCAAATCCAGGGCTTCAATGATGTCATGTAAATACCCTACCAACTAAGCCACATCCCCATCCCTGGGACTATTTTAAGAACAAAACCAACAGAATAATTAAATGAACATTGTCTATTTTAAAGTACTATTTTTCTTTAAGGGGAACTCCTGAAAGAAGTCCAAGCTTCACCACCTTCTTAAAAATTCAGAATGTCAGGTACTCTCTGCTCAAAGACTTCAAGGTCAGCGCAGTCCATACTGCTTTATTGCCTGCTGTGCAGAATTGAGATCCTCAGTGACCTTGGGGAATGACTTTCCTACTCTGCTTTCTGGCCCCAATGGCCATCATCATCCAGTTCTCTTTTTATTTATTTAAGTGGTAGCTTCCCCTTAACTAATCACACACACACACGCGCACACACACACACACACACACACACGAGTGCACACATGTGTGCAAAAAAAATCACAGAGGGATGTGCTTGTTTTCTGCCTTTTGGAGCCTTGTAGCCTCTCTCTGTGCAAAAGGATGCTCTTTCCATCGATTTAAATGTCCCTCACTTAGCTCAGAAATGTCCCTTCTTCACTAATTTCAGCTTGCACAATGGCAGGATCCTGTCTGTCTGTCACAGTCCTAACTCAGGCCCCAGAATGACAGGTCAGCAGGGTTGCCCAAAGCTCACTGGAAACTTCTTTCTTGGCCTCTGGATTGGAGTTCCAGAGAGGAAGGGGGGAGGTGAGACTGATTTCCAGAGCCCAGCTCACCATCTCAGCCTGTTAAATCACACCACCCAGGCCAGAAGTCATGTCAGGCCCCAGAAGGCTGTGTTCAGATCAGGTGTCTGTCCTGCAGTAGTCTCTGCAGATGTAAGAGATGGTCCCCTGCAGCCTAGCATCCTGTTTAAGAGAGGTGGGGAGCCACCCATGAGCCTGGCTACTTGGGAGACTGAGACAGAGGATCTTGTGT
Source organism: Bramus lutescens (assembly GCA_001685075.1). Taxonomy (NCBI): domain Eukaryota; kingdom Metazoa; phylum Chordata; class Mammalia; order Rodentia; family Cricetidae; genus Bramus; species Bramus lutescens. The sequence continues at coordinate 63,799 of LOEQ01006816.1, read as the reverse complement.
TTGAGGTCAGTCTGTGTAATTAGCAAGTCCCAGACTTAACAGACCCTGTAGGGCTGGAAAGATGTCCTGGTCAGCGAGGAGCTGCCAGGCAAGCATGACAATGTGAACGGCATCCCAGAACCCACATTTTAAAAACAAACAAAAGCCGGGTGTGGTGGCATGCATTTGTAACCCCAGCACTGAGAAGGCAGAGGCAAGTGGACCCCTGGAGCTTGCTGAGCAGCCAGGCTAGCCTGTGTGGTTAGCTCTAGGAGAGAGAGAGACCCCTTACTCAAAAACAAAGGAAAGATAGAAGGCTCTTGAGAAAGACACCTCAGGTCATCTTCTGACCTCCATTCTGAACATTTGTACCCCTCCATGAACACAAGCACACACACATGCATGCATGCACATATACACACACTACACACACACACACACACACATACGCACACACACAAAACAAGTGCATGAACTCATTGGTAAAATGTCTGCTTACCACACAGGAGACTCTGGATTCAAATGCCAGTACATCAAAAAACAAATGAAAACAGGACCCGAGAGTTGGATTTGCCAATAAAGATGCTTACTGTCAAGTCTGATGATCTGAGTTTGATCCCTGGAACCCACAGAGTGGAACAGACTCCCACAAATTGTCTTCTGACTTCTATACAAACACACGTACATAAAAAAATGTGAAAATTCTTAAAGAGATAATCCATGAGGTCATGGTTTCTGAGAAGGGATTGGGTAAGAGCTTGCTGTTGACTGCATCTGTCATGGTCTTAGCTTATATGCTCTCTTGGCAAAGCTTCAGAGTTAGTTCTATTCATCATTAGTGGAAAATAAATCTATGACTTCATCATCTCATGTTCATTGTCATATCCCTGTAAATGTCAGCAGATGTAAAAGGTGACATCACTGTGACTTCATTCCCATGTACTTACACATACCTGTGTTTTATGTATATACACCTGTAAGTATTTGCATATATTAGACTCAATGGATTTTTACTCAATGTGTTCTTTGGATAACATATTTCACAGTATATTGTATTCAGAAGAATTTACTTTATTCATGCCCGAGTGTATGAGTGTGCATGCAAAAGACAGAGGTGTCATCTGCAGAAACACAACTCACTTTTTTGAGACAGGGTCTCTCATTGGCCTGCAGCTCATCAACTTGCCTAGCCTGTGGCTGACAAGCTTCTGAATTTCTCCTGTTTCTACCTCCCCAGCACTGGGCTAACAAGGGCATGCTACCACGCTCTACATCTTTAAACTGGTTTTGAGCCATCTCCCCTGTTTGGGATTCATTTTGATTAGAACATTCTTTTAAAAGATGTATTTATAGCCAGGTGGTGGTGGCTGGCACATGCCTTTAATCCCAGCACTCGGGAGGAAGGCAGGCAGATCTCTATGAGTTCAAGACCAGCCTAGTCTACAGAGCAAGTGCCAGGACAGGCTCCAAAAGCTACAGAGAAACTCTATCTCAGAAAACCAAAAAAAAATTATTTAATGTATATGAGTGTTCTATCAACTTTGTGCCAGAAGAGGGCATCCTGCTATAGATGTGAGCCACCATGTGGTTGCTGGGAATTGAACTCAGGACCTTTGCAAAAACAGCCAGTGCTCTTAACTGCTGAGCTCTTACTTCAGCCCTGCTTAAAACATTTCTTATTGCTGGTGCTCAACATATTGATAACATGGCTTCCAGACCATTGCTTTCCCCTTTGACTTTGTGTGTGTGTGTATGTGTGTGCATGTATGTGTGTGCACATGCACTGGGGATTAAACCCAGGGCTTCATGCATAAGCTACACATCCCAGCTCCCAAACCATGACTGACCCATTCACCCACTGCAAACAGCCTTCGCTGAATGCTGGTGTAGGTACTAGAGAAGAAAGTTCCTGCCCTGACAGGTCTCGCTTCTGTCTGTGTGTATAAAGAACATCTGCAGCTACACAGAAGCTCACGACTCTTATTCGTGCTCCTAAAAACACAGCCAGTGTCAGATTATGAAATCCAAAGGAGGTGGCTCTATTCAAAGCCGAGTAAGTCCCAACAGTGCTTTGTCTCTGCACACAGTTGAACTGTAATTCTGGCATTTGGCAGTTGTTTTTAAGACATGTAACTAACTCAGTTGGTCAGTGCTTACTTAGCCTGTATGAAGCTCTGACTTCAATTCTCAGCACTATATAAACCAGGCATGGTGGCACATACCAGCAATACCAGCACTTGTGAGGTAGAGACAGGAAGATCAGAAGTTTAAAGTTATCCTTGGCTACATAGTGGGTTTCAGAGCAGTCTGAGATACTTCAGACTCAGTCTTTTTTTCTTTTCTTTTTTTTTTCTTTTTTTCAAGACAGGGTTTCTCTGTAGCTTTGGAGCCTGTCCTGGAACTAGCTGTTGTAGACCAGGCTGGTCTCGAACTCACAAAGATCCGCCTGCTTCTGCCTCCCAAATGCTGGAATTAAAGGTGTGCTCCGCCACTGCCTGGCCAGACTTGGTCTTAAAATAAAATAAAATAAAGTGTGTAAGTAAAACAAAATACATAAAATATCTGACCTTCTCATTCGCAGAAGTCTAATGTGTAGCTTTAAAATATGGGTACAGCTGGGGCATAGGTGGCACATGCATTTAATCCCAGTACTTGAGAGACAGAGATGGGTGGACCTCTGTGAGTTCAAGACCAGTCTCGTCTACAGAGTGACTTTCAGGACAGCCAGGTTTGTATAGAAAGACCCTGTCTCAAAAAAGCAAAACAGCTACTGCTTATACTGGCTTTTGGGGGACCTCTTCTCTTTGAATGGATAGGTGAAGGGAATGGGAGGAGGGGAGGGAATGGGAATTTGGATTGGCATATAAAATGAAAAAAGATAGTTTTTTTAAAATAAAATAAATTAAATTTAAAAACCAACCAAACAAAACAACATAAAACATGTAGGTCAATGTATTTAAGTCATCTGTACCTGTAAGTAAGGTCTACATACATATGCATGCATGTATATATATAGAGAGATTTTTTTCCTGAGACAGGGTTTCTCTGTGTAGCCCTGTCTGTCATGGAAATTGTAGACCAGGCTGATCTTGAACTCAGAGATCTGCCTGCCTCTGCCTCCAAAGTGCCAGGACAAAAGGGGTGTGCCACCACCTCCCCCACCCCCGGCATGTTTTTCCGATCTAGGAAACAGAGGACTTCCTCTCTAGGGTTTGGATGCAGCTTAGTAAAGCACCTGCCTGGTGTTCATGGGGCCCTGGGTTCGATAATGAGGACCACAGTGTGGCCTTAATCCAAGCAGTGACCAGAGTAACAACTGGTGCCATGCCAGGCCCTCAGCGGTAGCTGCCCTCACAGATGCTGAGGGTCCACCACCCTCTGGGCACCTAAGGGTGGCCTTCATCTCAACTATTTTACATTTCTGGGAGCACACTTCCCTTTCACTGGGGTTTGCACTTACACCCCCCCAAGTCACCCCACCCACAATCCATTAGCCCTGCTAAAGCAGTAAGTGTCACTCAGGGTAATGTAGTGGGCTGATAAAGTTGGTGGCACAGGTGGACCTTGGCTAGGCAGACAGATAAAGGACTGATTGTCCTGAGGCTATTCAGGAAAGGCAGCAAAGGAGCCTTCTTGGTGATGTCCTTCTGTATAAAAGCAAACAGGCCAAGGCTGCCACCAACAGGAGATGGCCTCTTTTATCACGTTCAAAGGAATCCCCAAATAAAGTCAAAGAAAGTGATCCATCAGCCAATCAGTCGTTCCTCACAAGGGGAATGCTTGGCGAAAGGGTAACAGATGAGCTACAAGTTCCCAGCAGTGTCATTCCAAAAGCAGCTGGCTGGTGTGTTTATGTGAAATACCTGCCAGGCTCAACTGCTGGAACACTGGGCGCCCAGCTGGTGGCACTGTGTAAGGTTGAGAAATGTTGAGGAGGTGGAGCCTCCCTGGAGGAAGTGGGTCATTGGGGGAGGGTTTTGAGTCCTTTTCCTATGCTTCCTGAGTGGAGGGGCAATGTGACCAGCTGCCCTCTGCCCCTGCTGCCATGACTTCCCAGCCATCACAGACTGTATCCTTTCTTACACGGTGAGCCAAAATAAACTCTGCTTGCCTTACGTTATTTTTGTCACCGCAAGGGAAAGAGTCACTAGGACAACAGCTATGGCAATTCTGAGCTTCTAAAGTAGTAAATTTTGCTCCAAATTGTGCAGAATGGATATATATGTGCACTTTTATATTACGAACTGTGGCAGACTAAAAGGGACATTATAACACATTATAGTACTGAAAACTAAAATAGATCCCTTCTAGTGATTTAACTGTCCCAGCTGCTGAGACGTCTCAGCTTTAGTCCTCTCCTGTTTGAGTCTAGTTTCATCTTCTTTGGTTAGAGATGGTCTCACTGTGATGCTCGGGCTAGTCTTGATCTCTAGGATTCCAGGGCTCTCCTGCCTCAGTGTACTGTGAGGCTGGGACTACAGATGTGTGTCATTAGGCCTTGTACTTCTTTGATTTAAAAACTGGGAGGTATGAGCCTAGAGTCAGGAAACGAGGGTCAGGGCAATTCTATAAAGAAATTGACTTGGGGGCTGGAGAGCTGCTTAGTGGTTAAGAGCACTTGCTGCTCTTCAGAGGATCTGAATTCTGTTGTCAGCACCTACATCAGGCAGCTCACAACTGCCTGTAACTCCAGCTCCTGGGCATCCAATTCCCAATTCTGGCAACCAGGTACACATATGGTGCAGACATACATGCAGGCAAATCACCTATGCTCATCAAGTAAAATTTGAAAGACAGGGTTTCTCTGGGTAACAGCCCTGGCTGTCCTGGAACTTGCACTGTAGGTCAGGCTGGCCTCTCAGAGTTCCATCTGCCTCTGCCTCCTGAGTGCTGAGATTAAAGGCATGTGACACCACTGTCTGGCTTCAAATAAAAAATTTAAAAAGCGTAACTTGGGGCTGGAGAGATGACTCCGTGGTTAAGAGTGCTTGTTGCTCTCGTCAAGGATCCAAGTTTGGTTCCCAGGCCTCAGATCAGGTGACTCATGATTATCTGTAATACCAGCCCTAGAGAACCTGACTCCTCTTCCGGATTCTGAGGGTACCTGCACTCATACATGAACCCATGTCCATGATTAAAAATAAAGTACATCTTAAAAACAAACAGAAGTCTCATGTCCTTAAATGGTAATGTGGTACCGATGAGGTGTCTCAGCAAATGTGAGGACTTGCCTTGCAGGCCTGGCCACCTGAGTTAGATCCCTGGAAGGATCGAGAGAGATCGAGACAGGAAGAAGAGAACCAACTCCTGAATATTGCCCTCTGACCTCATGATGATTGGTTGGCTATCAACTTAACACATACTGGAACTTCAACTGAGGCACTGCCTTCATCAGATTGGACATTCTAGGGGGGATTTGCATAATTGTTGGTTGATGTAGGAAGAGTCAGCCCATTACAGGTGGTGCCATCCTTGGACAGGTGGGTCTGGGCTATGTAAGAAAGCTGGCGGTGGAGAGTCTGAGCGAAAGCAAGTCTGTACAGCATGCCTCCATGATTTCTGCTTCAGTTCCTGCCTTGGCTTCCCTCCACGATGGACTGTGAACTAGAACCCTCTCTTCCCCAAGCTGCTTTTGGGTATGGTGTTTGTCACAGTAATAGAAGATCAAACTAGTGGCCAGGGAGTGGTGGTGCACGCCCTTAATCCCGGCACTCAGGAGGCAGAGGCAGGAGGATCTCTGTAAGTTTGAGGCCAGCCTGGTCTACAGAGTGAGTTTCAGGACAGCCAGGGGTACACAGAGAAACCCTGTCTCGAAAAAACAAACAAATAAACAAACAAAGAAAAATAAACAAGAACAGACTTCCATAAACATGCAGTAGTATATGTGTGGTTCTGCATCATACATACACATATAATCATACAAATATGATAAAATGTAAACAAAAGGTAATGCTAAAAAGCATTAAAACAGAATGAGAAGTTTCTCTCAAATGTGGAATATATTCAAACTTGTTATTATTTATATTTATGTACGTGTGAGTCTGTGTGTATTACACTTACCATGGCACAGGAGTGGAGGTCGGAAGACAGCTTTCAGGAACTGGTTCTCCCCTTCCACCCTGTGGGTCCCTGAGGTCAAACTCAGGTCTTCAATCTTGGCATCAACTATTTACCTGCTGAGCCCACTCACTAGCATGATATTTCTTCAGAGGGCATGTGTATTGTGTGCCGTTGTATGTCGACAGTACTTAACCTGTGTTCTGTTTGGGACAGGTATTCATTATGTGAACTCACCTGGGGTATAGCAGGGAAACCTTGGACTTGAACTTGTTGGGAAGTCTTGAGATGGCTGAAATGCGTCTTGCATTATTAGATGGTCATCAGCCTTGGTGGAATGTTCTAGTTGGCATTCAAAATGTCCCCCGTAGGGCACTGCGTGGAAGGCTTGATCCCAGGTGGTGGGCTATTGGGGAGGCGGTAAGAACTAGGAGGTAGGGCAGAATACCATGAGCCAAGAGAAATCATCCTCTTTTTCACACCGTCTCTGTCAGGTGTTTCCACAGTGATGAAAGTCTGGGTAACATAGCCTCCCTTTCGGTGCTACTAGGGTGTGCAGTCTCTGAGCCATCCATATGTATTTTTTGGGACGTCTCCAAAGACACACACACGTAATGCAAACTGGCATTTGTACAAAGCATCACTGGCGTGGCAAAAGACAGTAGACACCCCAAATGTCTATCACAAGCAAAACTGGCTGAGTACATTAGGAGGCAGCATTTAATAGAGTTCTTTAAATTTTAAAAAGCTTTAAAAGCAGAATGATTTCCAATGTGGGATGATTCCCAAGATTTATCCATAAGGGCAAACAAAATGGGTGAAGTGCAGAATAACATTTATCTGAAGTTTTGTATATGAAAAAACAGGTGAAGCCTGAGGGGGGGCTCATGATGGAGCACTTTCTTGGCATGCATGAGGCCCTGGCTTTGATCGCCAGCACAGGGTGGGCAGAGCCAGAGAAGAAACACAAATAGGTGGGTGTTTACGTTTCCATGACAAACTCTGGAAAAGATAAGAAACTCACAGAGTTGTTTGTGGCTGTGTCCAAGGGATGGGAGCAAGACAGTGTATTGGGTACATTTTTCTATTTTTTCCAACATTTATGTATTCAGAGACAGAGTCTCGTGAAGGACTGGCCTCAAACTCATTCTTTGGCTTAGGATGACCTTGAACTTCTGAGCCTCTTCTCTCCACCTCCCAAAGTGCTGGGATTATAAGTGTGTGCCACCATGCCTGGTTTTATGTGGTTTTGGGAATCACACCAAAAGTTTTGTGGATGCTAGGCAAGGACTCTATTAACGGAGCCACATTCCCTGGCCCTTCCATTTTATTTCTTGAGACAAGTCTCTCATCGAATCTGGAGCTCACCAACTTGGCTAGCGCTAGCTGCCCAAGAGCCCCTAGGGGCCCCCAGACTTTCCCCCTCAACAAAGTGGGTTTCAGACACTTGCGGCTGTGCTCAGCCTTTACATGGGTGCTGGGGACCCCAACTCAGGTCCTCGTGCTTGCACAGCAGGCACTAAGCCATCTTCCCAGCTTCAAAACATAAGAACCCTGTTATCAAGCTGGGTTGATGGCTGTGTTGCTGCGTGAGCGGAATACTACAAAGATTAAAGTAGGGTCACGCAGTCCAGGTTCTGAAAGCATAGGGGAACTGCTTAGTGTGGTGCTCTTGAGCATGTCAGCTATAAAGATTATTTAGAAAGGTATAAACTTGGGGCTGAATAGATGGCTCAGTGGGTAAGAATGCTGGCTATACAAGTAAGAGGATTTGAGTTCGGATCCCAGCACTCAAAAGGTCAGGCAGGGCCACACCTCCTGCCTATAACTCTCCCACCCCCGCCCTGTGGAGGTGGAGACAGGGGGATCCTTGGAGTTTTCTGGCCTCCACCCTACCCCAGTTTCAGTGAGAGGCTCTGCCTCAAAGAAAAAAGGCAGAGAGATAGAGCACGACAACTGCCGTCCTCCTCTGGCTTCCACATACAGGCACACACGCATCTGCACACACATGTGCATACCCTACACGTACCTACACATATCAAAGAAAGGTGAAAAATTATGGGATAGGATTTGTTAGGGAGATGATGGAGCCATCTAGGCTTTAGTAAATACTTATCAAAAGCCCAAAGGTTCAAAAACTTACAGTTGTGACTATTAATGATTCTCCAGAGAATATTTTCTCAAATGCATTGAGAAAAATGAGCTGAGACCTCCTTTGTCTCTGGGGCTGCTGCAAAATGAAGCTTGTTTCTACCTTTGCTCACTTGAGATAAGTAATTGAAATGCTCCTTGTTCCTTGTCGATAGTCCTGCCTCTGATTTCACCCATTGTTAATCTTTGAGTGTAGCACGAATAATTAAAACCCAGAGACAGATATTGGGGTTCAACCTTAAGACCAGAAAAGCAAAGCAGTAGAGCCCCTAGAGAGCTCTTAGCTCTAAGAAATCCTCAGACTGAAAGAGAGTGAGTTCCTGCCTCATCCTGCCTTATATTCGTCTCTAGTGCTGGGATTAAAGGTGTGAGCCACCACCGCCTGGATCTGTTTCTGCACTGATCTTGTGTTGCCCAGGGTGGCCTTGAACTCACAGAGATCCATCTGCCTCTGTCTCCCAGACCCTGGGATCAAAGGTGTGTAACACCACTGTCTGGCCTTCAGAGGCTTATATCTGATCTTTGGACAAGCTTTATTTATAAAACATAAATAAAATATCACTATATCTGAGAAAAGTCATTACTAAATATGAAGTTGTGTAAAATCTGAATCCATTTTAGAATAGGGTTTTTTTTTCTCTTGAGACAGAGCCTTATTTCACTATGTGACCCTTGCTGATCTGGAACTTACTACAAAGACCAGGTTGGCATAACTCACAGAGTCCCACCTGCCTTTGACATTGCTGAGTGCTGGGATTAAAAATGTGAATGTCTTTGGTACTGGGAATCAAACCTAGAGCCTTATGTATATGCAGCACACTCTACCAGTGATCTCCACCCCAACTATATTACAGCAGAAAACTTATTAGGAAATTTAAATGATTAAGCCTGTTGTGTTTTTTTTTGTTTTTTTGTTTTTTTGTTTTTTGAGACAGGGTTTCACTGTAGCTTTTGGAGCCTGTCCTGGAACTAGCTCTTGT
>LOEQ01006816.1:14714-25001 GCA_001685075.1 Bramus lutescens | reverse complement strand
CTAAATACCCTGTGGGAGTGGTCCTGACCTTCTCTGGGGAGAGGTCAGCGCTTGGCAGGCTGGGAGTTGGAATCCAAGCGCTTGGCAGGCTGGGAATTGGAGTCCACACCAGGGTAATTCTCAGGCCAGGGGTTGTGGTGACACTTCCAACTCAATATTACATTCCAGACTCTTTGGGTATAGGGGTGTTAGAGTGCTGGGGTCTCACTTCTGACTAAACAAAATAGAGCTGAGAGAGAGGTCTCATTGCTCGCTATAGGTCAGTTCCCAGCACCCACCTGGAACATCTCACAACCACTTGTAACTCTAGCTCTAGGGGATCTGATGCCCTCTTCCAGGCGTCTTGGGTACCTGAATGTGTATATATACGCACATAATCACAACATAAAACTAAACCTTAAAAACAACAAAAGCATTCAGACAAGGAAACAAACCTCTGCCCAGTGAAAAGAAAGCCTGCTTGTGATCCCTGGTGTAGGGATCACACCACTTAAATACATTCTGAGTTTCATCATTTTATCCCCTCCCCGCCCTGAGCTGGGCTCAGAGAAAGTACTTTGTGTTTGCTCGATTGATTCCTAGCTTACCTGAAATGATGGCCTAGAAGAATCCATTGCAGCACAAAAATGGAGGCTCATTCCTTTGGGACTGCCCACTAAGAAGCAGAGCAAACATGTTCCTGCTGGGAAATTGAGATGCAAAAGGCAATACAAGCAGGAAAGCATTGCTTACCTGCAGATTTCATGCTGATTGGTGATTCCTATGATGCCCTTGTAAGAGTATGTGACAAGGCCAAAGTTTTAGCTGAAGCGGCCAGCCGTGTTGACCCCGTGTAGGTGGGAGGCAGCCTTCTGTGGGTTTATTCCACTCTGTCCTCCCTCCTGCAGCTGTGAGAATTAACTTCATTGTCTATAAAATTAAACAACTCTTAACTCTCTTAGCTGAGGCAAGCTAAACCACAAGTGATTATTCTGGGGGCTTTCTTAAATGAGTTTTATGCAAAACTAAACAAATACATTTCATGCTGCATAGCAATTACATATTGTTGCATACAGAGTAAGAAATTAGAAAGAATTTTATATATATATTTTACATTTAGATGCTTTAATTTTACTTCTGTGTATGTGTAAGTGGGTGTCCATGGAGGCTGAAGGAGGGCATCAGATCCCCTCAGAGCTGAAGTTACAGAATGCTGTAAGCTGTCAAACATGGGTGCTGGGGACCAAACTCAGGTCCTCAGCAAGAGTAATATGCTCTCTTAACCACGGAGCCATCTCTCCAGTCCTGAATTTTCCCTTTTGCTTTGTTTCTACATTTTTATTCCTTTTCTTCCTAGTGCTTCATATGACGCATTGTACAGTAAAATTGCTGATTTCTTATAAATTTTACATAGAATGTGACTTAGGGTTTCTATTGCTGTGAAGAAACATCATAACCATCACAACTCTTTTCTTTCTTTCTTTCTTTCTTTCTTTCTTTCTTTCTTTCTTTCTTTCTTTCTTTCTTTCTTTCCTTTATTCCTTACTTCCTTCCTTTTTTTCTTTCTTTTTCTTTTCTTTTTTCTTTTTTTTTATTTAGTTTCTTGAGACAGGGTCTCTTTTTTGTAACTGCTGTGGCTGTCCTGGAACTCACTTCATAGACCAGGCTGGCCTTGAACTCAGGGAGATTCACCTGCCCCTGCCTCCTGAGAGCTGGAATTAAAAGTGTGTGCCACCACCGCCCAGTACCACAGCAACTCTTATAAAGTAAAAACATTTAATTGGGTTGGCTTACACTTTCAGAGGCTCAGTTCATCATCGTCATGGTGGGTGGGACATGGTGGTGTGAAGGCAGAGATGGTGTTGGAGAAGTAGTTGAGTGTCTTACATCTTGCAGGCAACAGGGGTGGTCTAAAACACTGGGTGGTATCTTGAGCATATATGAGACTTCAAAGCCAGTCTCCACAGTGACATGCTTCCTCCAAGACCATGCCTACTCTAACAGGCCACACCTCCTAATAGTGCAACTCCCTTTGAAGGTCATTTTCTTTCAAACCACCACATTGCATGGTAAATTGACTTTCTTCTATGACACGAAATTGTAGATACTTCCCTTGAGTCTAAGGATTAGGGCCCCTAAATTAGAACCATTGTTTCCCATGAAGAGGCCCTTGTTCTAGTTGGGGACAGGTTCTTGCTTTGTTGCTTATCCTGCTTGCAACCCCTGGGCTCAAGCACTCCTGCCTCAGCCTTTCAAGCAGTTAGGATTGTGGGTGAGACCCCAGCCCTCTAACACCACTATATCCAAGGAGTCTGGGATGATTGATTGTCACCCCAGTCCCTGGCACCTACCCTTGGAGCAGGAAGCTCCAGTTCAAGCCCCCTCCCCCTGGGAGTTGCCTTGGTCTGGACTCCACCTCTGGAAAAGCCCGCCAAGTGCTGACCCCTCCCCAGGGAGGGTCAGGATCACTCCCACAGGCTATTTAGGCTGCCGCTGAGAAAAAGAACACATACGTGGTCTTCGGGTTATGCATGGTGTTCGTCATGCCCTGGCCATCCGGGAGCACTGCATTTATTAAACATGGGCATTTTAAAAAATTCTGTCTAATTTGGTTTGATTGGAGTTATTTGCGATGGCCGAGAGGCTTGTTTTAAGATTATTCCTAACAACCAAACCTCCAAAACCAAGGCTATTGAAGCCTGAGCTCTGAGTTCCAGTGCAGTTAATTCTCCAGGTCAGAACTTATCAGATATTAAAAGTGTATTAACATTACACATTACAATTCTGTAGGTCAGATGGGGTCAAGAAGGAAAAGTCTTAGATGGCCAAACTTTCAAGACAGGGCAAGCTAGGGAAGGCCAGACTGGACAGTGCAATCCCTCCATGGTGTGTAGGAAGGACGGCCGGAAGTTGTCTCAGTGCGGCTTCAGGCTGCTCCCCAGTCTGCGTCAATTCTAGATAGAGCCCCTCCTCAGTTGCTGCTCTCTCTTCTGAACTGGCAGTCTAAGTCCTTGCTCGTAACTGTGACTTTGACCCTGAGATCTTCCTGCCTGTATCTCATATTTGGCCCAACCCAGAGTCTTTGGTCTTGTCAAAGGTCTTTTGTACCATTTCCCGAGTCAGCCTTGAGGTCATCAGACTATTATCCTTGAAGACAGACTTCCTAAACCATCAAATAAATCTATCTATCCATCCATTAATCCATACCTATCTGTCTGTCTATCTATCTATCTCTGTCTATCTTGGTGTTACTGACCAGAAAGGGAAAAGAAAGTTCAATATGACCAAATCTTCATAAGGAAAATATGGCTGATGCATACAGCCTGGCACATAACCACCATTCAATTTTTTGTTTGTTTGTTTTTCAAGACAGGATTTCTCTGTATTACAGCTCTGGCTGCTCTGGAACTCACTCTGTAGATCAGGCTGGTCTTGAACTCACAGAGATCTGCCTGCCTCTGCCTCCTAAGTGCTGGGATCAAAGTGGTAGGCACACCACTGCCCAGCTGTTTATGTCATGTCTATTTATTGAGAGAGGGAGAGAGGAAAAGAGAGAAAGAGAGAGAGAGAGAGAGAGAGAGAGAGACTGAGAACTTATGCTTAATAAGTTCAGGCACAGGCATCTCAGGCCTGCCTGGAACTCACTGTGTACTTGAACTTGTGACCCTCTTGTGTCAGCCTCTGGAATACTGGGATTACAGGTAAGCACCCCCAGCCTGGCTTCATCACCACACAAGTAATCACTGGTGTACTGATGTTCTTTCAACTAAAAACATAGGCTTGCCTCCTTTCAATCTTTTTCTGTTTTTTTTTTTCTTTTCGGTTTTTCGAGACAGGGCTTCTCTATGTAGCCCTGGCTGTCCTGGAACTCTCTTTGTAGATCAGGTTGGCTTTGAACTCACAGAGATCTCCTTGCCTCCACTTGCTACCATTGGCTGGCCCTAGCTATTTCTTCATGTGCACATCTTCCCTTCATGACGACATCTGGTCTCCTGCCATCAAGGTTCTCTTCTGCTATTGCCACTGAGAGGCCATCTTTCTTTCATCTCTCTTCCAAGTCATCACTGCAGTTGCCTTCCCCACGTTTCTTCTCATCTGCTTAGGAAGGGTTGTGGTTAGGCTTGCCAGCTTGATGGGAGTTAGAACTCTCCTATGTGTCTGAGGTATTTCCAGAAGGTTTGACTGAAGAGAGAAGGCCGGAGGTGGGCTCCGTCCTATGGACTGGTGTCCCAGACTGAATGAGAGATGGAAATGAGTGAACTGACAGCGTTCATCCGTCTGCGTGCTGTCTGGAGATGCGGTGTGACCCGTTGCCTCTTGTCGCCATGCCTTCCTGGCCATGACAGAGTACCCTCAAACTGTGAGTCAAAATCAACCCTTCTTTCCTGTCCTGGCTACCTTTAATTGTCAAGGTGACGCACCCTATAGTCATCTCAGAAAGTCTCAGTTGAGGCATTTTCTACATTAGATTGGCCTGGGGGATTGTCTTGATTCTTAATTGGTGCAGGAGAGCCTAGCCCCCTGTGGATGGTACTCTCCCTAGACAAGCGGTCCTAGGCTGTCTAAAAAAAGTAGCTGAGCAGGAGCCTGTGAGTGAGCCTGTAAGCAGCTCTCCTCCATGGTTTCTGCTTCAAGCTCCTGCTTGAGTGCCCATCCTGACTGCCCTCAATTGATGGACTGTAAACTGGAAGTCATAATCCAAATAAACCCTCTCTTAACTTAGGTTGCTTCTGTAGGGTATTTTGCCATAGTAACAACAAATTAAAAACATAAAGTATTGTTGTGGTCGTTAATGTTATCAACTTAACAGGATTTGGAATCACCAGAGGTAAGTGATCTCCAGGTACCTCTGTGTGAGGGACTACATATCCTCTGGACATGTCTGGGAGGGGTTATGTTGATTGAGGTGGGAAGATACATCCTAAAAGTGGGCAGTACCATTCCCTGAGCTTGGGTGGACTAAAGATGAGGAAACAAGCTGACTTAAATGCCCCTCACTCTCTGCTGCTTCCTGACTGCTCCAAGCTCTGGCTGCCTTGGCCTCCCAGGCATGATGGGTTATACTCTTGAACCATGAGCCAAAATAAATTCTTTCTTCCTGAAGCTGCTTTTGTCAGGTGTATAAATACATCAACAGGATAAGACACCACGAGGATTATATACTCCACATGTCCAAAGCCAAGCTCTTGATTCCCGCCCCAAGGCTGCTCTTCCCACGGAGTCCTCCACATGATTTTCCCAGGCACTCCTGTTAAAATAAGGCATGTCTTCATTCCCTACCACATCACAAGTTGGGTTATTTCTTCCTCTACATTACCTCCAGTCTCCTTTGACCTCCGCTGCCAAGCTACCACCATGCTTCACGAGAGCAGCTTGAGACTCCTTCACCTGCTCCAGGAATTCATTCTCAAAACAACCACCAGAGCCAACCGGACACTCCCTCACACCGTGAGAAAGAGAGACAAGAGTACCAGACAAAGCTGACCCTAGTGAGGAGATTCGGTTCTGTCAGAAAGTTTACAGATGACTTGGTGATAGATACATAAAGGACTAAGCTGGGGGGGGTATTGTCATATGGGTGTGGGTATATGTGCAGGCGTGGATGTGTGCATGAATGGCATGTATGTGGTAGCCAAGGGACAACTTCATATATTTGTCCTCAGGCCTGGAAGTAGGCTAGGCTAGCTGGCCAGCGAGCTTTCAGGATCCTACCCCCAACCTGCCAAGGATCTCTGGGTTAGGGTTAGGGTTTCTCCACTTCCCATCTTGCCATCGCTGGGTTACAAACACACGCTGCTCTACTCAGTCTTCTGTGTAGGTTCGAGAGATACAAATGCAGGTCTTTATGCTTTGGAAACAAATGAGTTACTGACTGAGCTATCTGCCTAGCCCCAGAGCCATTATTAATGCCAAGAGCTTGAGAAAAAGATAGGCAATCATACTTGACTCAGCTGTGAACAATAGTCATGATATAAAATCATTGCTGATAATTGCTTTAATCAAAAGTCCTTTGTCACTATACTGAGAGAGCTAAGGGAAGAGAAGCATATGTGGCCGAAGACAGGTTGAGCCTTGCCAACACTAATCCCGCCTTCTCTGGTAGGAGACCCACGGGGATGTATAATCATGAGAGATCAAGAAACATCAGCACCAGCACGCCTGGCTTTATAATTGAGTACACGTATTTCTTTGATGCAAGAAAAATGAAAAGAAATAAAATTTAGACTAATGAGGCCGAATCAGAGAGCATTTTAAAAGAACATGCACTTAGTATTTGAAATTCCTGTTGCGAACTTAAGAACCCATCCCATCTTTCTTCTCAGGACACAGTTTCTGTGTCTCATCTCCTGCTTGCTCCAAAGGCACAGGTCATTGACCACACTTCACTCGACAATGGTGGTGCTAGGAACATTGTTTTCAAGAGGACTTAAGACCCTCATTTATTTAAAAGCTAATTCGGTACAAAAGTCCATAAACTCATCAACTACAAAGAGAATTGTTTCAAATGTTTTTTAACAACCTCCTGACAGGAAGAATGAAGATACAGCTTTAATGTCAGCTTTAACTCATTAAAAACAGAGGAGCTAAGCTAAAGACCTATTTTATTAATATAAAAACAATTTTCCAGATACAAAGAGCATTCACTTAATGTCTTTTATTCCCCCTCTATGTCTATGAAACAATCACATGAATTTTATGGCAGGGAGAAAGACAAATGACTTCACTCTAGTTAGCTATTTACAATCACAGTGAATGTCAAAGACAGCTTTTCTTTTTCCGTAATTTTAGATAATAAAAATAATTATCCACTGAAGCACATTGCATGACTTATAATGTGGTGGATTTCAGAGTTCCGAGTTCAAACCTTCAGATTCTCACTGACTCAGTGATCTCAAGCAGATCTTCTAATCTGCCTGATACTCAATTTCCTCCTTAGCTAGGAGGGATACACAAGGCACTCTGTAACCTTCCCTGTGGAGATTGCATCTGGGGTGTGTGTGCGAACGGTAGGGTACAGGAACTAGAGCACACCGTAAGATTTAAAAAAAGATTTGCTACTATGATGTTTTAACATTGTATGTGTGCATGTTTGTGTGGCAGACAGAGAAGATATGTGCACATCGGTGCAGTTGCCTGAAGAGGCCAGAAGAAAGCCTTTCCCCAGGGGTCAGTGTTCCAGGTGGTTGTGAGCCTCCCCATGTGAGTGTTGTTAACCAAACTCTGGTCTTCTGCAAGAACAGTAAGTTCTCTTAACTACCAAGCCATTTCTCCAGCCCCGACCATAATGTTTTTAATTGCATAGTTTGTTTGATTGATTGATTTTGTGTGTGTGTGTGTGAGTGTGTGTGTGTGTGTGTGTGTGTGTGTGTGTGTGTTTGGATCCTGGGACTTAGAAATCAGACCCTTTAGACTTGGTGGCAAGAGTCTTTACTCTGTGAGCCATCTTGCCAACCATTCCCCTTCCCCCACCCACAGGTATTGGTTTGTTTGTTTGTTTTGTTTTGAGACAGGGTCTTTTGTAGCCCAGGGCCTCAAACTCACTGTGTAACCAGGGATTATTTTGAAGTCTTGATTCTCCTACCTGCATCTCCTAAGTGCTGGATTACAGGTATTGCCCGTGCTGGGTTTGAGATTGCATCCTAAGGGGGAGCACCACATGAAGCATGCAAAGCAGAGTAAGGTGGTGATCTAGCTGCATGGTGCAGTCAGTGCGGATCATGGTGACAGTTTAGAAAGGCCGCTTGGGAGGGACTTGTCCCAAAAGGTGTCTGGCACCCAACTGACAATCCAGATGATCTAACGTGAATGATGTGTTGGTCTAGAGCCAAAACAAAAGGAACTTGAGGCGGAGTTTGTGTGGCAAGAGTTCAGAAAGAGTGAAGCGGGGACACTAGAAGAATTTATTCCTTCATTTGTTTGTTTGGTGTAACTCAGGCTGGCTTCAAATTCATTCTGTAGCCAAGGATGACCTTGAACTCCAGATCCTCCGTCCCTAACGCCTGAGTGCTGAGATTATAGAAGCGCCCTGTCATGCCTGGCTTGCTAGGTGGATTTAGAAAGCAGAGAACATTAGATTCTGAAAGGTATAGTAGAGAATTTTGGAAGCTAGGCATGGTGGTGATGCCTGTAATCCCAGCACTCAGGCGGCTGTGGCAGGAGGCTCCGGAAAGTTGGAGGGCAGCCTGGATTTCATATAGCAATCCTGTCTTGAACAGTTTTTGTTTAAAAAATAAAGGATTTTGATTTTGTTTGAGGTAAAAAACTGTAAACTATTTTAAGCAGAGGTTTGTATTCCAAACTTACAGTGAATTAGCAATAATGTTGTGCATGTCACTGAGACCTTCATACAAGAATGACTTGACGTTTAAGGATGAGAATCATCAGATCTTGTCTTCTGGATAAACTAGTTAGACTCTCACTCTTCTGACTGGATCTGAGAGACAGAGAATAAGTCATGGAAAGCTAAGTGCCCACCTAGTATAGGAGATTTGGGTGGTGGTTCCATCAGAACCAGGTCTACTTCTGATGCTGAGAAGAAGGTAGGCAGGACCTCAAAGGGCAGAGCCTGTGCTATGTGGGGGCACCGGGGAGCTGGGTATTTTGTTCTTGTGATTATGAGAACAAGCCAAACACATAAAAGCAGAAAAGAGCAACTGACAATCACTGGTGGGAGCTACTGACCCCAGAGCCCCTGCTGGCCACATGCATCCTCAGAGATGCCCACAGGGGGCAAGGATGGAACTAGCTGGCAGTGGGAACAGGGATGACGGGACAGTGTTGTTGACCTGTCACCTTCTCGGCACCAAATGCACAACAGCACTGAGCCCCTTCCTTTTTCACTTTGGGGATTGAACTCAGGGCCATTGTGCATGTCTGATGTATTCCCACCCCCTGCCTTTTTTGAGTCAGAAGCTCATAGGCTCTCATATCCTAGGTGACCTTAAAGTGTCTATGAGCTTCCGAGCCTCTGCCTCCACCTTCTAAGTGCTGGGATCTAATCAACACAGTTTGATGAATGAATCAACACAGTTTATGCAGTGCTGTGGATAATCCAGGGCTTTGGGCATGCTCTGTAAGCAATCTCCAACCCTAACACCCTCTGCACCCCTTTGGAGGGTATGGTCTCGCTGTACAGCCCAGGCTAGTCTTATACTTGTAACAAATCAGCAAGATTCCCTCCTAACCTCTCTGCTGGGGTTATAGACATGCGCCACTGTGTCTAGCTCCCTTGTCCCTTTTTAAGGGCCTTGTTAAGTGTTTAATTCAACGGAATTGTTTAAGTGGGCCAGGAAGGACTGAGATTTTCTTTTGAAAGGAAGCTTGAGAAGCTTTGGAAGAGAGCCAAAAGAGACCCAGTGTCTGGAGGGCAGACATCAACAGTCATCCACTCACAAGGCAATCAGCCCACTCTAGGGTGTGACTGACAGCAGGCAGGTAGGCAAGGGATGATCAGAGGAGTGAGTGAGGCAGACTCATGGCCAAATTCTATCTCCTTACGATGGACGTAACTGTTGATATTATGGTATTTGTTAGATAGTCACTATGCAGATGAGGGCCTGGGAGAAAATTAGCATCGTAAAATTCTTACATTGGACATGATAAGTAGTGCTATAAGTAATAACAGAAGTGGTCAAGCTTCTTTTGTAAATCACTGCCTCTGATCTCCAGGAGGGCCCTATGAGGCAGGCTTGACATTATCCTCTGTTTGAAAGCGAGGACTTGGAGTCAACGGGTGCTAAATGACTTGCTGAAGCACAGACAGGTAGTTTGTGACACCTTTTACAGCATGAGCTCCCTCAGGGCAAAGAAGAAAATGTCACTTGAGTATTTATGTTTCCAAGGAGAAGAAAAAGCTATTCTGGAGTCCACAGTGACTGTGGTTTATTGTATGACTATGTGGGGTTCAGTGCCTTCTGGGGACTCCTACAGCCCATTGTTTACCTGGGACACCTCTATGGGCTCCTGAAGACAAGCTCAGTGTATTCAAATTTTGGAGTGGAGGAACCAAAGCAATTATAACTGAAAGTTCTGTTTTTAGGAGCAACTGTATACTATTGATTTTATTTTCTTTTAAGTGCAAGATCTGCACTGTCTTTTTTCTTTTGAGAGAAAGAATCTGATGAGAGCCAGGCTACTTCTGAATATCTGAAGCTGACCTTGAACTCCTCATCTTCCTGACTCTACCTCCTAAGTGCTAGGCCAGCAGGCTTGTGCCACCATGACTAACTTGTATTATCTATTATGATTATTCTATCTCTATCCATCATCTATCTATCTATCTATCTATCTATCTATCTATCTATCTAT
>LOEQ01006815.1:61652-81013 GCA_001685075.1 Bramus lutescens | reverse complement strand
GTATCACCACGGGGTCGTGGTTTACCGGGAAGATTCTAACCCACGTCCATCTTGAGCCGGAGCTTCATGCTTCTGCCTGACTCTGCTTTCTTTCTCCCAGCATTCTGTTCTATCTACTCTACCCACCTAAGGGCTGGCCTATCAAAAGGCCAAGGCAGTTTCTTTGTTAACCAATGAAAGTAACAGATAGATAGAAGACCCTCCTACACAGAGTCATAGCAAGAAATCACCTCCATTTGCAGAGAGAGCTCTAGGTCATTGGACTTTGTCTTTGAATAAAATATTAGTAGCTGGGGGGTCAGAAACAATAATTTAAGGATCACTTTGAGTTAATTTTGTGAAAGTTGTTAAGTCTGTGCTTATTTAATTTTTATCCACATTGACTCATAGATAGCTGGACAACATTGGTCAAGATTACATTTTTCTTGGCTATGTTTCCTGTGATCTTTTGATTAAAAATTGACTGTATTTTCCTGCATTTGTTCTTGTCTTTTTCTCTCCATCCCCTTTATTTTTTCTCAAATATTGTACACATTCTCGGTTGTTGTAGCTTTTTGTAAATTTAGAAGTCAAATTATGTCAATCTGTGTACTATTTTTTCATAATTCTATTGAGCATTCTGAGTATTTCCACTGTGAGTATAGCTTTGTAATCAACTTTTCTATTTTAAATTGTTGGGCATTGTTATTGAATTGTATTCATTTTATGGTGCACATTTACCATACACAACATTTTAATTTTGATACATCAAAATTACTTCTTTATTTATTTAGGTTTTGTTGTCATTATTAATCTGTGAAAGAATTTTGTTTTATTGGATAAAAGGTATTATGGGTCTTGGCAGGTAGCTCTGCACATGTTATTTTTGGGGATGACCTGAGTTCAGATACCTACATTCAAGTTAGGAGGCTCATAACTATACTCTTCCAGATCCAGGTGAACTGACACCCTCCTATGTCACCTGTATACATATGGAAGACATTCTCTCTCATGCACAAACATACACACAAAGAAACTAGCAATGAACTTATTTTCAATAGTGCTTGTGACTTATAAAGCAATTTGAGTAAAACATCTTGCTTTAGGTGTGTACTGGTTCTTTCAAAATATGTTATCTTGCATTTTGTTATAAAATGTTTTTGTTTCCTCATTCTGATGCAGACTTCCAGGCAGTCATAGAAAACAAAATGATGTCTAAGTGATCCTGAAAGACATCCTTTTCTTTATCGTAGAAGAATGAGATCCTTTTAGTAGCCAAACGATTTTCTATAAAGCTAAAATATCAGAAGGCTTCAAGTGAATCTCTAATTTTGTTGGAACAGCCCTCCTCACCCAACCCATTTTCTGTTATTAGTAAAGGAGAAAATTGGAGTGTACAGGATAAGTGCTGGTCAATGATTTCTTGGATTTTGATTTTGATTAGAAACTTGTAGTTCTTGTTTAAGGAACCCTAATATATATATATTTGTAGGTCTGTCTTTGTGTCTTCTTTTGTCAGTGGTGCCATCTATGTTGTTGATTTCATTAATTGTAATCTGGACCTTCACCAATTTTGTATTCAGAAAATTTCTTATGAGTTCCTTGAGTTTTTGTTGGTTTGGGAAATTTCTGGGGAGAGACATTTTTAGTTTTCTTGAGCTTAGACACTAGCCTCTTCCCATTTCCTGGCATATCTTTGTTTTCCAGTTGTTGCTACCTTCATATTTGTGTTTTTGCTGCTTAAGTGGTTGTTGATAGGATTGATACATTGGCTTTGGATCTTTAAAACCTTTCTGTATATTCTTGTCTCTTTTTCCTAATTGGCCTCAGCTGTCAACATGACATAGGCTATAGTCATCTGAGGGAACATGAATTGAAGGTGTGCCTAGATCAGAATATCTGGTTACTGTGTCTGAGAGAGACTGTTCATTTTGATTGATGTGGGAAGGCTTTTCCACTGAGTTGGCAGTATCTCTGAGCAAGTGGGCCTGGGCTGGATAAGAGAACTAACTGAGTATAATAAAGCAAGAGATGAAGCCAGGAAACAATAATTCAACATGCTTTGCCTTCAGTTATTATCTTGAGTTTCTATCCCAAACTCCCACAAGCAGGGCCTGTGACCTAGGGTATCAGCCAAATAAACCTGTCCATTATCTAGTTACTTTTGATTAGATAATTTAATCACAGTAATGGAGAAGAAAATTGGAACAAAAATGTACCCCAAAAGTGATTTTGTTGCTATAAAGAACTTGGGAATATTGACTTTTGGAAGAATGTTGAAGATATCAGGACTTAAGATAGCAAAAGCCATAGAAAGCTAGATACAAAGTTTAATCAGCTGTTCTTATAGAACTTGGAAGATGGGTTCTACTGTCAAACAGTAGAGGTCAAGGTCATGGGATTTTAGTGGGTAATAGGCTCTGCCAGGAACCATGGAGTTGTCATGGCCTACCTACCTTGAGAGACATGTGACATAGGTTTTTTTTTTGTTAAAGTCCATGGCTCCTGGGACATAATGTGCCTTTAAGTTCCTGACAGACTCATGCACTCGCTCAGGCAGTGCAACATTCAAGCTGATTTGTGTTTCTCTGTATGTTCCCTTAGTAGTCAAGGAAGCATGGAAACTGAACAGGACAATTGGTCTTAATCTTGTGTACCCTGTATAGCTTGCAAACTTCATTGTATCCTGGCAGCTACAACTGTATTGATACTGGAAATTGTTGTCATCTTCTGTTTCTGATAAAGATATAAAATGTCTGATTAGTAAGCACAGGTGCTTAGAAACTTTCATGAAAAATTTGGCAAGATTTTATTTCTGTGATATTTTGGCTCCAAATCTTTCTTATTCTCTCCATTTCCCAAGAAAGTAAGGCAGAATTAAAAAGTAATGGACTGATATAATATTTCTTAGACAAAATATTACTTCTATTGGATGGTTATTTCTATTGACTCATTCAAGTCTACGGTGAAAAAGAAACATGTAGAAAGAAATTAAAAGTCTGTGTCTTGTTGAGAAAAACAGCATGAGGTAGTTTCAGATGACAGTTCAGTGGTGAAAAAGTGGTAGGAATTTTCAAGGACTTTAGCACCATTAAGGGGAAGGTCCTTGCTCTGCATTTGAAGCCTAGGAGGGTACCCAAGTATAAGACTCCATCGAGCTAAGCCCTTAATTTATGAAAGGAGTATGCAAAGTAATTCCTTGTCCCAGGAGCAAGATCACACAGAACCTGCAGCAAATTTGGTCCAATCTTGGTAGGGTCCATCAAATCTTGGCAGGATCATCTGTGATGATTCTGGAAACAAGAAAGATAAAAAAATGTAAAGGTTATAAATTCTTCATCTGTTGTCAGTTCATCATTATAGTACCCATCCCATCTATGTTTGGCAAAGTCAGCCCCAGTGAAAAGATTGTGAGAGTTCATTGAATGAAGCAGTGAAGATGAAGTTGGTTTGCATTTGAGACCACAAAATGTTGAGATATTGAAGCTATGAGACATCTGCCATGGAGAGCTGCAAATATGGGAAATGGAGATAGCAAAAGAGCAAGATATATGAGAAGCTGCAGGTGTTATGTGATCTCTTGATAATATTTTAATAATAAGGCTTGTTTGGAGTCAGAGCAGAGCTAGCCATTAGCTGACCAAAAAGTGCTATAGAAGTTTGGAGGACAGTGGACAGATAGGAGACAGGAAGTAGTAAATTGGGCTGAGAGAGGATCTTTCCCTTTTTTGTATGGAAGAACTAAAGAGGTAGGAGTTACTAGTGGCTGCTCCACTGCTTCTCTGATCTTTCATGTTTTTACCCCAAAATCTGACTCCCGATTTTTTATTGATGAAGGTTAAGGAGATTAACACTTTACCTGATACCTTAAAAGATATACTTAATAAACAGAAGGGGTAATTAAGATCCCCAGAGATAGATTACATAATAGTTTATTAACTTTAATATCCTAAATGCTCATGAAAAGGAAATGACAGTTACAGAGAAACATAAGATAAAAAAACTGCTAAATTAAATCAACCTGTATACTTGAAAAATATGTTGACATCAGAATAAAAACCAGGGTATGTGTTATGTTAGGGAAGAGGTTTTGTTTTTGTTTCCACAGGGGGGAAAATTATAGGTACCATCAAATTGATAAAAATTAGATTTAAAAATAAGATATCTCTTGATTAAAAGAGACAATAGTTCATTAAACAACATGCTCATTAAATCTAAACTAACTTATAAGATTGACAAATGCTTTTCATTTGACCAAATATAGCTTGCCAAAAATAAAGCTCCCCAAAGTTAGGGTTGGGACAGGATTTTGTTTGTTTTTTACAAAAAATAAAGATATCCAACTAGGGAATCTAAAGACCAGTGGACAAATGAGATTTCTAAAAAACAAACAAACAAAAAATCAAATCATCCACTAAAAAAAATCCTCCCTAAAAAGAGTAAATTGACCTATTGATATATCCCATTTCCAACGGGATAAAATTTCACAAATCTTCCCAAATGTTTATTTCTGCTGTTCTCTACATATAAGACAAATGGTCATTTTACAGTCCCAGTTCAATTAAAAAATAAATCTGGCTTTAGAGTTGGAGCATGGCTCTCTCTCCTTGTCTAAACTCAAGCATGATTGTTAAAAGAAAATTCCAAATCTCTGTCTCATACCAAAAAAAGCCACTTGATATGGGACAGAAGTAAAACCCAAATTAAGAGACTATTATTCTATTGCTTCTAATCTCATAATTCTTTGGTTTTATTTTTAACTTTAAAACTTTTCTCAAGGTATAAATACTGTCTCAAAATTTATAAAATTAATATATATATTAAACTTTCTGTCATGATATTAATGGTCATATAGAATACAACTAATTCTAATAAAAGAGTTCTTCTAACTCCCTATCCGTGATTTCAGGTTAAGTGTCTATCAGGTAACTAAAAATTAAGTGTTTATGCTCTGGATGTACATAACAAATTATGGCCCTTTATCTTCTTTGAGATTTACTGCATATAGCACTGATCATTCTCAACAGCGACCTTTAAAGTCTTCAAAAGGAGCATGGGGTCCCACAACAATGATTCCATCTAGTTTGTGCTAATACCACTAAACTGACAAACACCACCCAAAGATCAGCTTTGAACTACAAGCTACTCAGGACAATTTATGGATGACCAGCTAAGATGGTCCAGCCTCATACACACTACTCTAGCCAGGATTTGAGATAAGCCCTAAACTTTCCCATTACACAAAGATTGGACAACAAATAATAGAGCTAACTCTCCCATAACTTGACAATTATCTCATTTTTTCAAGGTCCCCTAAAGATGCTGTCACCCACAGACAACAAAAAATAATTTTAAAAACACAATGCCCACATTCCCAATAGGTAGGGTGGACAGTTTTTGGTCATTCAGTAGGTTATGATATTTTCCATCATTTAGGGGGCTTGGTTACAAGTTGTTATTGGTAATGGACCAAAAGAAAAATTAAACAAAGAAGATTAGATTCAGTGATCTTGTTCTGAAAAGAAAAAGGGGAGATATAGAAATTGATAGAATAAAAGAGTAGATTGTTAAATCTACTTATAAACAAAAACTACTATCTTTAATATTTTACATTGATATGAACTTTTGTATGTTGATGCAAATTTGAGGTTATTTTTCTTATACTGTATATATGTTTCTACTCTTGTTAAACATATTTTGTATGTTGATACAAATGTCAGATTACATACTGTATGTGCACTTCTATTTTTGTTTAAAGTATTGTTCCCATACATCTCATTTAACAATATAATGTAAATTTCTAGTTCTTAAAAGTTATTACTGCACACTATTTAAGATAATAAAGAAATACAAGTTGGTAGTAGTTGCTTATTATAATCAGACATGTTAGGGATGTTTTCAAGGTCAAACAAAATACATTTTAAATAGACAGGTGGTCTTCAAACACTTCCGAGATCTACAAAATATGGCATTTAAGATGTTTTAATAATATCAGGCTTTTTTATTACAATGAGACATGTCTGCTTCTGACAACAACAATCTACTTCAGATGGACATCAGCAAAACTCCATATGGAGTTTTCTTTCTTGGTGACAAAAGTTCACCATTAGACAAAAAACTGCCCTTGCCTTTACTACTGACTGTATGCTGTCCAAATTAGACAAACGTGACACAGAAGAAAGTGACTGATGAACTTTTTCGAGACAAGGTAGGATAGTCCTTTAAAATTAATGCTTCTCAAAATGTTTGTCAGATATTCTAGGCCTATAGACCAAAGATAGATGCCCCAATGGTACAGAGGAACCTTGGGTGACTGTCCAGGCAGCCAGCTGTTTCTCTCATTTCTTAGTTTTAAAAGTTGTTTGTTCTACATTTCCTGTTTACTCAGGTAATATTATATCCTTCTCAGATCTTTAATGGACTATATAGTTATAGTTTTTCTTATTACCAAATTGAAAATAGAAGCTCACAAAAAAGGTATAAAGGATATAAGATTAAGAGACATGAGATAATTTTGGGTTGGTGATACAAGTTAGAATAAAAAGTAATTTAGGCACAACACCTTTGTTGTGAATTAGGTTGGTATGATAAATAACCAGGCCAGCTCTAGAATAACTATTATATTTTAATGGTTATAAGGGGAAACTCACGCTACAAGAGTGGGAGGTCCGACTTCCTATCTGTTGGGTGGGTGCCGCACAGAGAGAGCGCGCATCTGGGTCCTCCTGGTTTTTCTTCCTGGGCTCCAGGTAGCCACACCCTAACTAGATGTGATTGGTTGACAGAGCTTCCCCATCACACCTTGGACTCACCAAGATAAGATAGATAGTAAAGTATTTTCTCTAAATTTACCAAATACAAATGGACTGGATATTGTTAATATAATTCTTGCCTGTATATATTTATATATGGTTATTATACTTATTGTATATAATTTCGCTATGCTGGTTAAAGCCTTTTTTATTTAGACAAAAGGGGAAATGTGATATTTTGATCATCATTTATTCTGATGATGTTAGTAAAGCTTGCTTGAAGTCTGAGAGCAGAGCTAGTCATTAGATGATCAAAAAATACTATAGAAGTTTGGAGGACTATGGACAGATAGGAAACAGGATTAGTAAGACAGGGCTGAGAGAGGATCTTGGCATTTTTTGGTGGGAGGAACTGAAGAGGTAGGAGTCACTGGTGGCAGCCCTGCTACTTCTCTGATTTTTCAGGTTCTTACCCCAAAATCTGACTCTCAATTTTTTATTGATAAAGGTTAGCTAGATCAGTGCTTCAGTAGGGATAGAGCTATCTAAACCCTTTGAAAATGAAGCCCCATGTGTATGAGACAAAGCCACAGGAGTTTGACATTTGCCTTGCTGAGTTTTCACTTTCATCTTCTCTCATTTGTCCACACTCCTCTCTTTCATTTACTTTCTATTTTTTATTTATTCTTCTTTCATTTTTACTTGCAGTGTCTCCTCCCTCCACTTCTATGAGTCCCCCACATCTTCCCCATATTCTTTCTTCTTCTGTTTACCTTTAGAAAAGAGAAGGTCTTTCATAGATATCAACCAAATATGGTGTCTTAATTAGGATTTCTGTCGTTGTGATGAAACACTGTGACCAAAAAGCAAAATGGGAGAGAAAAGGGTTTATTTGGCTTACACATCCATATTGCTGTTCACTATTATAGGATGTCAGGGCAGTAACTTAAACAGGGCGATATCCTGGAGGCAGGACCTGATTCAAATGCCATGGAGAAGTACTGGCTAACTTCATATGGTGTGCTCAGCCTCCTTTCTTTTAGAACCCAGGTCCACCAGCCCAGGGGATGGTACCACACTCAATAGGCTATGCCCTCCCCTACTGATCAAGAATTGAGAGAATGTCTCACAGCTGAATCTCATAGAGGCATTTCCTTTCCTGAGGCTCCCTGTTCTCTGATATCTCCAGCTTGGTGTCAAGTATATACTTAAAACCAACCTGAATACATGGTACAACAAGTTTCAATAAGACTAGGCAGAAACCATCATATTAAGGCTGGATAAGGCAACACAGTATAAGGAAAAGGCTCCCAAGAGCTGTTAGATTAGTCAAAGTCATCCCTCCCATACACACTCCCACTGTTAGTTTCACAAAACACCAAGGTATGAATTCATAGATATGCAAAGGACTTAGCATAGACCCTACAGGGTCATCAAGGTCATGATTGCCGCTTCAGTCTCTGGAGATGCAGGACTCACAGGAAAGTGGCTGCTGAACTTTGCCAAAACAAAATGGGTCAGTTGTTCAGGGTTCCTGCTTCACTGAAGAGTCTGCAGCACACAGAGGAAAACGACTGATGAACTTTATGAATACAAGACAGAACAGTTCTTCAAATTTCCTGCTTCACTGAAAAGTCTGCCAGATATTCTAGGCCTTTAGGCCAAAGGTTAATCCACCAGTGTTACAGAGGAACTTTAGTGACTGTCCAGGCAGTCAGATGTCTCTGTTATTAGGTGACATTACATCCTTCTGGGGTGATGGGACTAAAGATTAAACAATTAAGAGCTATAATTTTCCTTAGTTATGATAGAAAGTAAATGGATATATTTACTTTGGATCACAAAGTTAGAATAGATAATGGAATATTTTTCTCTGAATTGGCTAAATACAAATGGACCAAATATTGTAAGTGTAATTCTTGATAACTATTTTTGTTTTATGTAGTTTTACTATGTTAAAGTTAAAACATTTCATTTTTGTTTAGACAAAAAGGACAAATGTAATGAAATATTAATTTATGCTGTGAAATATTTGTTTACTGATACAAAGATGTGTTGCATTCTTTTCTGGTGAATTTGTTTATTTAACTCTGTGAAGCCGTGTTACTTTGCTTGCCTAAAACACCTGATTGATTTAATAGAAATCTGAATAGTCAGTAACTAGTCAGGAGATAGATAGGTAGGGCTGCCAGACAGAGACAGTAAATAGGAGAGAGAGAGAGAAGGAGCTAGAAGAGGACAGGAGGGTGTCGGGACAGCCATGGAAAAAGAAGTAAACAAAGGTATAAAGAATAAAGGTAAAAGCTGAGAGGCAAAAGTAGATGGGATAATGTAAGAAAAGCTGGCTAGAAACAAGCCAAGCTAAGGCTGGGCATTCATAGGTAAGAATAAGCCTTCTTGTGATTTATCTGACTGCTGGGTGGTAGGCTGCTAAAAGAGCCAAAGAGTAATAAAAACAACTATAGGATGGAACGTCCTTTGGGGATATGCCCAAGAGTGGTATAGCAGCATCTTGGGGTAGATCTTTTCCCAATTTTCCAAGGAACTGCCATTTTGGTTTCCATAGTAGCTATGTAAGTGTGTAAAAGTTATTTCCTGTGCAGGAACCAGAGTGATGTCGTTAAATTGTTACTCAACTCATTCCAGTCTAAGGTTTAAGAGTTTATTGGTGACTTGAAATTCTTAGGCCTGCTCTTATCTCCTGAATGGAGTTTTGGTGTTGTTGTTTTGTTATCTAGCCCAGGGTGGCCACTTATTCATGGCAACTTTCCTCCCAGCTTCTGAGTGCTGGGGTTATATGCCATATAGTCCTCTGAATAGTTAAAAGATAGTGTTAGATTGGAAAAACTAGGTTTACTGCTTCTTTTAGAGTTAGAAAGGAACATGGTTTAGCTAATGAGAGCTGTATAACATAGGATACAGAGACTGTTCACATGTGTTGTGTCATTCACAGCTTCCTGGTTCCCCTCAAGCCCACCTGAGAGCACAGAAATCCCATTAAACCTGGATATCCTTTAATTCGGCTCCTTGTCATTTGGCTTGATTGGGATTTTTGCATGGGCAGAGAGCTCACGATAGGAATATTCCTGACATCTATGATTAGCATGAAATTATGGGGACCATGGACAAGGAAATGTCTTGTTTGATAGGGATGTATCATAAAATTTTAAGTAAAATGAATATTTTCCCCCAAAGATACTTTGAGTTGGGTTATTTTATCTGACTAGTAGAAATGAGAGTACTCCACCACCCTGTTTGGTGCTCAAAATGAAAAGAACCTGGATATCAACTCATAGACATCTGCAAGGCCTCCTACTGAAAGAGTGATCTTCGACAAAGAACCCTGAGTCCTCTTCTGTGTCACTAATGTATAATTTCCTTACTGATGTCTTGACAGGCCTCCTTAGCCTTATTCCCCAGGGAAAGATGAGTGCGCTATCTGCCCTTTCTGCAGCCCCATGATGCAGGACAATCAGATGCAATAGGGAGTCAAGTCAAAGCAGGAACTTGGTTTATTACTGTGAGCATCAGCTTATATAGGTTAACTGACATTATGTGATGTAGGGTACCTCCAGCCAATGAGAGACAGCCAAGCCCTCCCTCTGGCTGAGTGGCATCTACCTAGATTTTGCTGTCTCATCCTTGGTAGCTTTGAGACTATCCCTCAAACTTGAACCAGGCTTTTCTCTGTCCTACAGGCCCTGAGATAATTTTGATCCAATTATGTCATCAGCCCTGCAACCATTATACGTAAAACTGAAAAAAATCAGACTCAGCAGGTTATCTTCATATATTTCAGTGAAGTATTTGAGAAGAGGTGGACTTGAGAGAAAAAAAGAGAAAGTGATGCAATATCTTTTAAATAAAATGTATAGAAATAAACTTTAAATTAAAAATAGGAATAGAGAGATGGCTCAGCAATTAATAGCACTAGATGTTGTTATAGAAGACCCAGTCCCCATTCCCAGAACCCACATGGTAACTAAACATTTGCTGTAACTCTAGTCCCAGGCATCTCCTGCCTTCTGACCTCGGTATGTATGTGCACAGATACATGCAGCAACACACATACATAACTAAAAGTAAAAAGAGATAGAAAGAAAGAAAGAAAGAAAGAAAGAAAGAAAGAAAGAAAGAAAGAAAAGAATTGAGTTGAATTCCATACAGTGAGATCACAGGCTCGAGACAGACAACAGTCAGGGACAGTTAAAAATGAACTCCTTGTTGTTCTGCATGGAAGGAGTTGTGGCCTTCTTCTAAGCCAGCCTTCACAGAGAAAAAAGCAGCCTTGTTCTGAGCTCACAATCATTCAGCAAAGCCATCCAACCAAGCAATGACCACAGTCAGCCCTGATAATTTTGACTGTTCCTTGATGTGTTCTGAATTTGTATTCTCTGTCCTTTATTGATACATCTACCTTTTAGATGAATCATCATGATTCACAGGGACCGCAGGCTCCATAGCAATCTAATTTTACAGGGCCATTTCCTTGATTTTTAGCTAAGACCATGAGGCAGTTCTTTCCATAACTTTTATAATTTATATATGTTCCTGCAAGACTTTGAGGTGATAATTTCCATAAATGTCTCTGCTTTTACATTGTGATCATGTTCAGAAGTGGATTTGATAACTGAATATGCTTAGGAAGGGGGAGAATTCTACATGAACAAGTCCAGACTTTCTAAGTAAAATCCCTAAATTCCTTTGTTTAGGAAAAACATTGGTTTGGAAATAACTCCCATGCTCCCCTTGTGTCCTGCAGACAAGAAAATTTTCTCATTTTTTCTGTTTTGCCTGTTGTGATGGCTATTCTTGGCAGTCAAACTGACTACTTCTGAGATTAACACAGAGAATTGGGCATACCTTTGAGGGATTTTACTTAATTAAAGGTTTTGAAATGGAAAACACTTTCATTAAGCTGAATCTTTTGAGGAAATAAGATCTAACTTTAATCTGAGTCAGACCTTCTGGTGGCAGCCTACATATGTAAAGGATACTGAAGAAGGAAGCTGTTTCTCTTTGGCTGATCTAGAAAGGTCATTACTTTACTCTCTTTAGAGCCCATTTCTTAGGAATTGTGATGCATACTGAAGGTCAGCTGAGACATTCAGCTTCATGGATTGAAGAACTACTAAATTCTTTAATTTTCAATTGGTAGACCGCCAATGTTGAACTAGCTGGACCACAGCCCGTGAGACTTTCTAATCAATCCACCTTCTAAACACATATAGATATGTATTCTATCAGTTCTGTTCAAGCAGAGGAACCTTGACTAATACTGCTGTGTTTCTTTTAGCTGCCCACTGAGTAAGATATGCTAGCTAACAATAGTGCTCACAGAGGTATTCATCCTTGCTCCATTTCTCTGAGTATTCAGCTTATTGTAAAGACTACACTTTTTATTGTTAAATTTTCATGAGATTGAAATGGATTTCAGAAGAAAACTCCTAAAGCAATGAAGCCATCATCCAGCCATCTGGCCTTCAGATGGGAAAAGCACCTATCATCTTGTTCGTGGTCTGATTCATGCTTTTCTCTCCTGGTTGCTTGAAGTCCCTGGTGGACCAGCCTCCTAGGAGCACCAGGGAAATGCAAGAATGCAGTAAATGCTAGGCTTTTCTATCTGAGGGGTAATAAGGGAAAACACACATATTCTGATGATAACTTTCTCTTTTACTTCATCTTGAAAAATCCTCTCTGAAAATCTGTCTTCACACAGCTATAATTTCCATACACTTATGCATCTCATCTACAGAGTTCTCTCTTCTATCCACACATCTCTCCTCAACAGATAACAACTCTCGCCTCTCCACATGCCTCTCTGTTACATCCCTCCACAGAAAAAAACCCTGGATAATATATGAATTTTATTTTCAGGATCACATACTATTTCTTGAGTAAGCAATAAAACAGAGACATGAGAAATCACATAGTTTCTCTCAGGATGTCACACTGAGTGGCTGGAAGTGAGTAATCAATGCAGGTGGGAGGCATATAGCCTGAGAGACATCATGGATAGTGACATTGAAATTCAGGACCTAAACAATAAACAGTTGGCTGAACCTTGAGCCTTGCATCATAAAAGCGAAGTTAGGAGTATGCACAGAAAGTCAATTGCTGCCAGAATTTGTATAGGGAGTTGTGTCTTTATTGTTATCTGCCAGGTTTTTGCAAGTGAAAAACTGGCACTGAAGTTGTTTCATGCCTGACCTTGGTTCCGCAATTAGATAGCTGGGAACTTGTCTTTGTGTGTTTCATTTGCAGCAGCTAGTCTGCTTTGAATTTGTTTTGAGGTCTAAAACCAGCTAGTGGTAAAAAGCTAGCTTTGTTACTGAAAATATTGCTATTTTTCTATGTCAGTTAGATTTATGAAAAAACATCCTAGTATTGTTTCTATTCATCAAAATTACACAACTTAAGAAGAGATCATCTTCCTGGCCATCCACAGATATTTGTGTGCCCAATTGATGGAATATATATACAAGGAAAACATACAAGCAGTGGGAAAAATACCCATAGGTGTTTTTAGGGAAGAATGTAGTGGCACATGAGAAAAATTACAGACAGAACCAACTGTTTTTCAGAGCCTGTGGTCCTGTACGCCTTGCTTAATGAGATAACTGCAATAGAGAGTTATTCGTCTAGTGGTTCAAAACCTGAATTAGTAATTGGATCTGCTGTATTTATGTCATGACACCCTGGTACAACAAGATAAAAAGTACCTTCAATTCACCTGAACTCACAGAAGCCACAGAATAAACATCTCCGTTTTTGTCCTAAAATCTCTCTTAATTGTTAATGTTGTGGGTACCCTTCCATCTGGGTGAGGGGGAGTCATTCTACTCCACATTATGTAATGGATTGTGCGAGCTATTATGGCCACATTATGTCCAGTGTCTATGGAGTACAGAAAGACAGCAGGGTCACCTTTGGAGCCAAGGCAAGTGCTATTGAAATGCTTATCTCTGTAGATTTGGAAAAGTTTGGGTCTGGAGTGGAAGGCGGGGCCAGGAACCACTGTGCTGTGTCTTTAAGCACAGTGCAATCCCAAGGGAGGTTCTCTTATAATTCAGGCCTCACTAGCCAGACAGGGCCTCCAGTCTGACCCGTTAGCCAGAAGTGTTGAAGGGCTCTTTCTGGTGCCAGGATGCAGGTTTGGCTTTGTAGAAAAGTGGACTTCAGGGAGCTGAGTGGGGAGCATGGACTCACGACATAGTGAGTGAGGGGTTATTGTCTCCAGATGGTTAGGAGCATATGATGAACCTCTGGAACTGGTGGGTGGTTCTCTTGGGCTGTGGGGGAGCCTGCAGCTAGATTTGATGTCCTTTGTGGTCCCATGTGGTCTTGGGAACTCCCTGAACTCCCAGGTACCTGCTCTGACTGACTTTGTTCCATAGCTGCCTTTGCACACAGCATTGGAAGCAGAGAGCTGTGTGTTCAAACATCTTTGTTGTCCAGGTTAACATGCTTTTTGTACATCCATGTAAGCAGGTCTCCAAACTCAGAGAGGCCTAGTTTCTCTAGTATCTTCTAGAAGTTCTGCACTTCACATTTAATATTTAGGTGAAAGATCCATTTGTATTTAATTTTGTGAAAGTTGAAAATGGTATCTCTTACTTTAGGTAGCATTCTACTTCCTATGACATAGAAGAACAAACTGGTGATATAAAGGACTTCCCAATGCTTAGGAGATAGTCACAGAAAGTAGAATTTAGCTAAGGCATGAATGCCTCTAAAACACCCCAAAGATAAGTATATGCTATTGAGGACTGTTAGAGATTAGGATGCTAGGATACACATTTGTTCACCAGGATTGTCTAGATATCATCGCTCCAAACCGTTACAAAGGAGACATTCCTGATTTACAACCAGGCAGTAGGCCTGTCCCCATATCAAAAACAGGCCTCTGAGAAGCTGCTCAAGTGGACATTACAGGATCACAGCCTACATTCAGACCTGGTGTGTCATAAAGGTTCAGTTTTCTTTTTGAGAAAAGCATAGTACTGATAGATGGGCCAGGGGACAACTATTTGAAAAGGAAAACACTGTCATGTTGAGGGCTGTCCTGATCAATAAGACTTTCCCTTTAAGGTCCCACAAGAATGTGCTTGGTAGAACCAGAAATTGTCAGACACATAGGCCTTTGGAGCTATCCCAAGGGACTGATGTTTTTAGGAATAAAAAGGAGCTCTTTCTCTACAACCAGGAATATATGTTTGCAGTATAACAGTGGTCTGGGTCCAAGGCCTTTGTGCAGGGTTTGTTTCAGATTCTGAGAACCCTATTCTTCCTACCACGTGGGGCTTTGTTTATCAGTCCCAATGCTTCTGTGGGCTTAGTCAGTAAAGTTCTTGAGAAATCCTATGTTCCCTTATGCAGCATTGTTTGATTAGCCTCCTCTTGTGTTTGTCCCATTGTGTGATACTTTCTGCTTACTTGAAAGAAGTTCCCCATTTCCTTCCATTTCCCCCTGTTCAATCACTAGGAATAAATGCTGGTCCCACTACTAATGAGCCCTCAGACTGTCCCAGCCATACAATTGTCACCCACATTTAGAGGGCCTAGTTTGGGCCTCTGAAGGTTCCCCCACTGTCAGTCCAGAGTCAATGAGCTCCCACTAGCTCAGGCCAGCCAGCCCAGCTTTTATCTTTTCTACATTATGTGTTTCCTATCTCTCTCATCTGCTGTTTCAGGTTATTGGTGTACTTAAGAAATAATTTTGGGAATTTCTTTGCTGTGTAAGTCTCCCATCTGCCTAAGTGCTAGAGTTGCCATCTTCAATCCCTATTTAAATTGTTCAAAGTGTAACCTGGATCCTGAATCTAAAAGACACAAGGATGACAGCATAGGTGGAATGCAAAATCTGTTCTAGGGTGGCTCCTCTTTGAGCATTAGCCAGAGATGAATGCACACTATCATTAAAGACAGTTTCTTTATTAGTCTCTCAAGTATGTGGAGTGATTTCTCCCTGGCAAGGTACATTAATTCTAGAAAACTGCACTTCCAGACTTTTAGAAAAATTATTTCTAAGACAAACTCTCTTAGGTTGACTCAGGGGACTTTGATTCCATTCTGTTGTTCTGCAGGGCAAAGAACTTGCTGTCTTCTATATTACACCTCCAAAAACTTAAATTAAAGGATTGTACCACCTTAGAGTTTCAAAATTAACCTTTTGACTTATGTAATTGAATATTTCAGTACAAGCAAAGGGATTTGCATGTGGAGCATGATTTCTACATTCATAACAAAATAGATGGAATAGTTTATTGTGTGCACTGCAGGGGAACCAGGGTAGGCAGTCAGCTGCTGGAGTCACCATTATGAAAAGGGACCTGATTGTGGTTGAGGGAGTGATTTTATAATTTCCCAACATTGATAACAGGCCTAGCTTTGAAAATTATTCTAGTGCTATTTCTATTCATGATGGGGAAGCTCAGCCAATCACATTTGGCTAGGGCGTGGCCTCCTGGAGCCGGGGAASATAAACTTGGAGATCCAMGTGTGCGCGCTCTCTTCTTTTTTCTCCCTTTCGCGCGCTGGACCCTGGTTACGTGAGTTCGTTGTTTTCCAATTATTNAATCTGTTATATTGAACTGGTCTGGTTGATCCTAATTTACCGGTAAACCACGCCCATCATATTCATAAAAATTATACAACTTAAGAAGCCATCACCTTCCCAACCATAACACAGATATACATGTGCCCAGTAGTTGGAATCTATTTATGAGATAAACACACAGGCAGTGAGGGAATTTCCATACCATATACATAGTAGCAATGGCATGCAGGGAGACAGCAGAAGCAAAATACATTCTGGAAACTGCATTCTTGTAAGCCTTGCTTGAATGAGACATATCCATCAGAGAGATAATCCTTTGGTGTAGTGACACCTGAACTTCCATTACCATCAACAGCACCTGTGATAAAGTTTTTGTTATCAGCACTCCATGATTGCCACGTCAGTTTCTCTGAGCCCTCATGAACCCTGTTTAGTTGACTTTGTGGGCCATGTACTCTGGGTTTTCTAAATCCCTCTGGATCCTACAATCCTCACCCCCCTCCTTCCACAGGATTTCTAGAGTACAACTAATGTTTAGGTAGGGATCTCTGCATATGCTTCCATCCACTGCAAAAAGAAAACTCTCTGATGACAATTGGACCAGGCACCAGTCACTGAGTATAGCAGAATATAACTATGAATCATTTCATTGATTTTTTTTTCTTGGTCAGATGTATTTGGTTTTACATTAGTTCTCTAAGCCATCCAAGTTCTGGTTCCTAGCCATCCAGGCAATGTCAGGCATAGGCTTCCTCTCAGAGCTTGGGCTTCAAGTTAGACCAGTTATTGTCCATTGGTTGGCCACTACAGAAGCTCTGAACTACCATTGCCCCAGTATATGTTCAGGCAGGACAAGTGTGGGTCTAAGGTTTTGTGGCTGACTGGTTCAGCCTCTGTATTCTTGATTATTAGGAGTCCTCACTAGGGTTCCCCTTACAGGTTCCAGGAAGTTTACACTACACTATTTCCACATCTCCTGCTCAAAGCCCTTCTATTCTAATCTTTCCCTGTATTCTCCCCCTCACCTGATTTTTCCTGATCCCATCCCCACCTACCTCCAGTGTACCCATAAAATATATTCTATTTCTTCTTCCCAGGGAGATCCATGTATCATCCCTGGAGCCGTTCTTATTATTTAGCTTCTCTACATCTATAGGTTGTACTGTGATTACTGTGACTATACTTTACTTAACTGCTAATAATACATTTTAAAATGAGTACATACCATGTTTATCTTTATGCTTCTGGGTTGACTCATTCAAGATAATAATTAACTCAAGAAACTAGACAACAACAAACCAAATAATACAATTATACTGGGGTATACTTCTAAATAGAATTCTCAGTACAGGAACCGAAAATGACTGAGAAACACTTGAAGAAATGTTCTACATCATTAGCCATCAGGGAAATGCATATGAAAATTACTTTGAGATTTCATCTTACACCCTTCATAATGGTTAAGATCAATAACACAAGTGAGAGCTAATGCTGGCAAGGATATGGAGCAAGAGTTGTAAGTACATTGCTTCTATTGTAAGTGCTGTTGTAAGCACAAACCTTGGAAATCAGTATGCAATCCTCAGAAAATAGGGAGTCAATCTACCTCAAGACCCAGCCATACTATTCTTGGGCATATACCCAGAAGATGCTCCTCCATTCTACCACAAGGACACTTGCTCAACTATGGTCATGGAGTTTTTTATTGATTTTTTTTTGTTGAGCTCTATATTTTTCTCTGCTTCCTTCCCTGCATCTCCCCCTCCCCTCTTCAACCCTCCCCCCAAGGTCCCCATGCTCCCAATTTATTCAGGAGATTTGTCTTTTTCTGCTTCCCATGTAGATTAGATTTATGTAAGTCTCTCTTAGTGTCCTCATTGTTGTCTAAGTTCTCTGGGAGTTTTTATTCATAATAATCAGAAACTGCTGGGAGAAAATGTCTGTGGGAGATTGTGATTATTGATGTGGGAAGGTTCCTCTACTGAGGGTGGCAGTATCCCTAAGAAAGTGGGCCTGGGCTGAAAAAGGGAGCTATCTGAGCATGACAAAGTGACTAGGCAAGAGAGAAGGTCAAGAAAGAGTCGTTTCCCATGGGGTTTTGCCTTCAGTTGTTAGTTTGAGTTTCTGTCCGAAGCTTCTAAAATGATGGAGTGTGATCTGACACAACCAACCAAACAAACCCATTCATTGCCTAAGATGCTTTTGGTTAGAGGATTCAATCACAGAAGCATAATATCAAGTTATAAAAAAAATGGAACACCAAAAGTGATTTTGTTCCCAGGTAGAACCCGGAAATATTGTATTTTAAAAGAATGTGGAAGATTTCAAGACTTTAGGTGGCAAAACACCATAGAAAGTTGTACACAGATCTTAATTGGTTGTTTTTGTAGAACCAGGAAGATGAAAATGTTAAGAGTAATAGCAGAAAGTGGAGTTTAAGATCACAGAATTTCAGTTGAAAATAGATGGATGACATAAAAAAATATACTAGAGGTCATTTTGTGATGGTTTAGCTTCAACATCTTTCTTATTCTGCCTATTCCCTGGAAATTTGGTAAGGCAGAGTTAAAAGACAAAGGGCTAATGTAGTGGGAGGCTGCTTAGATCTGAAATAATCACACAGACTGTATTAAAGCACTGCTTAACCAACAGCTTAAGCATATTACTAGCTCTTATATCTTAAATTAATCTATTTCTGTTAATCTGTGTATCACCACAAGGTTGTGGCTTGTAATATGGAGGAGAGTGTGTCCTTTTGTTCCTTCCTGCCTGGCTAGCTTATACCCGAAATAACCACACAGAAAACTGTATTAATTTAATTACTGCCTGACCTATTATATCTAGCCTCTTCTTGGCTAACTCTTACACCTTGATCTAACCCATTTCTAATAATCTGTGTAGCACCATGAGGTCATGGCTTACCAGGAAAGATTCTAACCAGTTTCAGTCTTGGGCAGGAGCTTCATGGCATCTCTCTTCTGCCCTTTTTTCTCCAGCATTCAGTTCTGTCTCCCTGCCTACCTAAGCTGCTGCCCTATCAAAAGGCCAAGGCAGTTTCTTTATTCAACCAA
>LOEQ01006815.1:45222-61561 GCA_001685075.1 Bramus lutescens | reverse complement strand
AAATTACATATAACAAAACAGTTATCAAGCAAGAATTACAGTTACACTATTTATGTCTATTTTGTTTTATCATAACAAAGGAAAACTGTAACTATCCATTCTTCAACATTGTGCCCACATGGACAACTGTATTCACATAAAACTTGAGAGAGCTTGGGAAGTAATTCTACACAGAAAAGAATAGAGTAAAGCATGGCTTCTTGGTAGCAGCAATTTCTTGAATCTGCTCTGCTTGCTAGAGGCAAGCAAACACTCAGCTTTAATCCTCTCTATATTGCTTAGCAAATTAAAGACTCATAAGGTCAGAAAAAAAGAGATATACAGTAAAGAGAGATTACAGTGTGTTAAAAATATATACAGGCTAAAGGTTAAAGTCCTTAAAAAAGAGAGTAGTTGAGTGTGGTACACACTTTTAATCCCAGCACTTGGGAGGCAGAGGCAGGTGTATCTCTTTGAGTTCAAAGACAGCCTGGTCTACAGAGTGAGTTCTAGGACAAAGATACATAGAAACTCTGTCTCAAAAGGCCAAAAACTTAAAAATAAAAAATAGAGTTTAAAATAAAGCTGCATAAAGATGGAAAACACACAAAGAATCTTGATACTGTATGTTATTATGCTCTTTTTGGATTTTTTGAATTCTGAGGAAGGAGCAACAGCTGCTAAAAGATGTTTGCTTATAAATGTTGCTGAATTAATCCAAGATAGGTATTTTGAAAATACTATGACTTCAAAATTGAAGTCAAAACGTATGTTACTTTGGAGAAGAGATTTTGCTTTTGTTTCCACAGGAAATGGGAGGCTGTGGATTCATTCTGAGTTACGAAAAATCAGGTCTGATCAAGGAAGACCACCTGAGAAATCTCCAGCAGGAATAGATGGCCCAGATGTCTGAGTTCTACATTCAGAACAGATTCAAAATGCTGCCTGAGATGATCGAGACTCACAGGATACTCTAGTCAGGACTTGATCATAATCCTAAATTTTCTTTAGGTCTCCATAAGATTATCAGTGCCCCCAACCAGCTGGAAGTAGCCTGAAATACTATGCACACATTCCGAAAAAATGGACTATGGCTATTTTCCTTTGTTTAAAAAAAAAGGCGGCTGGAGAGATGGCTCAGTGGATAAGAGCACTGCCTGCTCTTCCAATCTTCCAAAGGTCCTGAGTTCAATTCCCAGCAACCACATAGTGGTTCACAACCACCTGTAATGAGATCTGGTGCCCTCTTCTGGCCTGTAGGCCAGGCAGACCATTGTATACTTAATAAATAAATAAATCTTTTTTTTTTAAAAAAGAGGGGGAAGTGATGCAGGAGAATTATCTGTTTTCTGTCAATCATGTTCTAAATAAATGCTGATTGGTCAGCAGCCAGTCAAGGAGTATAGGTAAGACAACCAGACAGGAAGTAGAGGGGGGGCAATGAGAACAGGAGTATTTTGGGAAGAAGGAAGCTCTTCCTCCAGTCCTGCCCAGATCACCGAAGAAGCAGGATGTAACCTGCACTGCTGAAAAAGGTACTGAGACATGTGGCTAACTTAGATAAGATCAATGGGTTAAAATAAGCTACAAGAGCTAATAAGAAGCCTGAGCTAATGGGCCAATGAGTTTATAACCTAATGTAGACCTCTGTGTGATTTTTCTCTGGGACTAAACGACTGGGGAACCAAGAGGGACAGAAACCCCAACAAGCCGGCCCTAATGTTACAGTGGCCTACCAGCAAAGATCCAGCATCTGTCTCCTCTCACAGTGTGGCTACATTGTGTCTCCCTGTCTCTGCCTACTTTCTCCCAGCATTCAGCTTAGTTTTCTCACCTAGCTTCATTCTGCCCTGTCACAGGCCAAAGCAGCTTCTTTATTCATTAACCAATAAAAGCAGCACTTATACAGAAGGACTTCCCACATCAGGCTAATTTCTTAAATGGAACATTAACTCTGTTGGATAATTATTACTGTTGACTCACTCTGATCTACAGAAAAAAAACATGTGGAGCATAAATAAATGACAATGAAAAGGTAGTTTCAGATGACAGTCAAGTGGTGAAACAAGCAGGAATTTTCTAGGAGTTTATCACCATTATAAAGAAGACCCTTGTTCTGGAATGGAAGCCTATCAAGGTATCCTAAGGGTAAAGCTTCATTCAACTAAACCTTCCATTTATGGAAGGAGTAAGAAAGTGATTCCTATCACCAGGAAGCGACTTCATACAAATCTGCTGCACTTGTAGTCCAAGTATGTTAGTATCCACCTCAATTAATAAATCAAACTTTGAAGGATTATCCATTGTGTGCTAAAATGAAGGAAGAATCAAAATTTAAGGTCATGGATTCTTAGTCTGTGACTATAGTTCCGTATTGTTGCGGAAATCTAGGTTTGGCAGAGTCAGAAATCCTATGAGGAGACTCTGAGAGTCCGTTGCATGAAGCTGTGAGGATGAAACCTGGTGGTGTTGTTTTTATTTTTATTTTTACTTTTTGCACTTTGGTGGGCCTGCCACCCAACTCTCAATAAATCACACACATGGAGGCTTATTCTTTTGTATAAATGCCCAGCTTTAGCTTGACTTGTTTCTAGTCATCTTTTCTCAAATTATCCCATCTGCCTTTTTCCTCTGGGGTTTTATCTTGCTCTGTTCTTTATTCATCTCTTTACTTCTTATTCCATGGTTTGCTATGTAGCTGGGTGGGTAGCCCATGGTGCCCTCTCCTTTTCTTAGTCCCCTTTCTTATTTTTTTCCCAGATTTTTCCTCCCATTTCTTCTCTCTGCCTACCAGCCCTGCCTATCATTTCACACCAAGGTTTTGGGCATTCATCTATTTATTAGACCAATAACGTATTTTATACAGGCAAAGTTTCACAGCTTCACAGAGTTAAACAAATGCAACACAGAAGAATAGAATACATCTTTGCATCAGTAAAGCAATGTTCCACAGCATAAACAAATAAGCACATCTTTTAATAATATTCCACAATAGCCTAGATTGCATTTTGAGACCACAAGATATTCAGATACCTAAGCTATGAGGCATCTTCCATGGAGAGGTGGCTGCATATAGGGGGTAGAAGTAACCAAAGAGAGAGATGTATGAGAAGTTGCAGGGATAGGGCCATCTAAGCCCTTTCAACCTGAAGCCCTCTGCATTTGAAACAGAGCTACAGGATTTGATGTTTGTCCTGCTGTGCTTCAGCCTTTGCTTGGTCCAGTCATCCCTCCATTTCTGTTTTTTGGTATATGAATGTATTCTGTACCATTGTATGTTGGAAAGATGTAACTTGTTTTCTGAAATTACAAGATATCACTATCTGAAGAGACTTTGGATGTTTGAACAGTGTAGAGACTGTTGCAGACTATGAGGGTCACTGAAATGACTAAATGCATATTCTTCATGGATGACCATGAGCCTATAATGACTTGGGTCAGAATGTAACTGATTGAATGTAAAACCTCCCAGATAGGATGATGTATTTGAACATGCATCTCTCCTTGGTGACTTTCTTCTGATTGCTTGTGAAACCTTTAGTAAGAGAATAAACTTTTAGTAAGATGGATAAAATTCATCATTGGGGGTGTGATATGAGTCTCTGTATCCTCAACCCATTTCCTGATCTTTGTGGCGACTGGGTTGTCAGCCAGCTTCCTGCTTTTGATGTCGTGCCTTCACCCACCATTATAGACTCTTTCTCTAAGTCACATAAGTAGAAGCAATTGCTGTTCAGTGCTGAGACACTTTGGTAACTTGCTGTACATGTTAAGCACATACTGTTGTACACAGCTTCACTCCTTATCTTGAATTTTATAATTTTGTAGAGGGTATCATTCTGTTTTCCAATTGGCATGTATTCATGCCATTAATACTGGCTGAGCCTTCTGCATCATTGGATTACACATGTATTACCTTCTTCCTGCCTGTTATGTTTGTTTTAATTTTAATGAATATGAATATTTTACCTGTATGTCTGGATATGCACCACATGGGTACCTTGTCCTCATACTGATCAAAAGATGGTCTCAGAAACTCTAAACTGGAAATAATGGATAGTTGTGATCCCCATATAAGTACTGGCAATTGAAGCCACCTATACGCAAGACCAACAAGAGTTCTTTACTACTAAGCCATTCTCCTGCCCTGTGTTGATTAACTATAGTCAACATTTATATTCTTAACTCTTTGTAGGAGCTTCAGTTAAACACCTGTGAGTTCCTTCTATCTTTTGTTTGACTGATTTTTGCATGGGAGACAGGGTCTTAATATGTACTTCTAGCTGTCTTGGACCTGACTGCATAATCTAGGCTGGCATTCAACTCAGAGACAGCTAATACTTACTTCTGCCTTCTGAGTGCTGGGGTTAAAGGCATAAGCCAATATAACCAGTTTATCCATCTTATTTTTCTTTTTTGTAGTTAGTTTCTCATACAATTTCTTTTACATGTATCCTGTACTGTTGATCTGTTTACTTTTCTCTCTATGTTTGTTAATAGATATTTCTCTACCAAGGTGATATCCCATTTAAGGGTACAGAAATGACAGAGGTGACCCTCCAGTTTACTTCTAAAGTGACTTGGTAATTACATTATAATATCTATGTCATGGAATTAGTGTGGGGAGCACCAGAATTATATGACTATACTGTTAAAGAATATACATTTACAATGTTGTCAGTATCATACTTTCTGTTGTAAACATGTATGGGATGTTTTAGAATGCTGTGACCTATGATGATGTGCATGTCAACTTCACTTGGGAAGAATGGAGTTTGCTGGATCCTTCCCAGAAGAATCTCTACAAAGACGTGATGCTGGAGACCTACAGAAACCTCAGTACTATTGGTAAGTCTGCATTTTTCTTCATGTTTTAAAATAAGGGGACAACTATTCCTTGATTATTGATGCTCTGACTGAGAAAGAAGAAGAATGAGGTGAATAAATCAGCCATGGTTCTAAGGTTTACTGAAAATAGTAATTTAAATTTTGCACAATTTGCAATAATATAACATACATTTTTTGGTACTGTATTTCAGGATACAGTTGGAATGATCATAATAATGAAGAACATTGTCAAAGTTCAAGGAAACATTCAAGGTAATTTTCATGTGCAAGCTGATACAAAATGTGACTCTGAAGAAATTGTATGTCTTGGAAGTTTTAAACAAAAGCAGCAATGTAAATAAGCACAGTTTAAAGTTTGTTGATGATCATTAAATTCTCACACAACAGATGCCTTTTTTCAGATAGGTGAATTGCATTGTAAAGCATTCTTTTAAGAAAAAAGACAAGGAAACTATGTCTCAACAGATACCATCATTTGAATCATAGCACCATGAGAGCTATGCTGTAGAACTGTCAATCTACTTTTTTTTCATGTCACTCATATCACAAAAGGTATACACATTGAAGAGGTGATAAATATAACTCCAAAACCTTCTAATAAGCAAATAGCCCATAGTACAGCTAGTATTACTCATATGCTTATGATTGTGCTAAGTTTAGTGAAAGGAGCAATTAGAGTCAAGAGTCAAGGGGCAGTTGTTTCAGAAATCTTAATCTCTATACCACAAGTACATGAGGAAGAGAAAGTCAAGCTGTGTGAATTCTATGTGAAAACCTTTAATTTGTTATTCTTCATTTACTAGGTATATTGTATGTCACTCTGGATACAAGCCATATGAGCATAAGGATATGGAAAGACATAACATACCCCCCCTGCACAATTAGAAGATATGTAGCAGTCCTCACATTGAGTATTCTTGTTGAATTTGGTTCAAATATACAAATAATTGGTTGTTCAGCTTCATTGTTAATACATCAACAAACTCACACTGCAGAAAACCCTGTGAGTACTAGGACCATGCAAATACTTCTGTTTGTCCTAGTTCACTTAGCAAATGTAGTGTGACTCACAGTATAGGAAAATTCGTGAATGCAGTAAGGGCGGTAAAACTCTCAGTTTTTCAATTCTCTTCAAATATATGAAAAATCTCAAATAAGAAAATGCTGTAATTGTAAACTATGTAAGAAAGGATCTTACCATCACAGGTATCTTAAAGAGGCAAAACAACCCTTAATGAAGAACAACATGAATGTTAACACAGTAATAAAACTTTAAGATCTGCTTCCTCTTTACAATTGGACCAAATTGTAAAATTAATTCATACAGATATAAA
Organism: Bramus lutescens; assembly: GCA_001685075.1. NCBI lineage: Eukaryota > Metazoa > Chordata > Mammalia > Rodentia > Cricetidae > Bramus > Bramus lutescens. The sequence continues at coordinate 55,400 of LOEQ01006815.1, read as the reverse complement.
TATTGAACAGTGTATTGAAAGTGTTAAAGTGTTTACCTGTGCCAATTATTTTTGCAGGCTTGAAAGAAGTCAAACTGGAGAAAAACCTTCTGTATTTACTAAATGTGTTAAAGCCTTTGCCTATGACAGTAATTTTCAATGGAATGAAAGAGCACATACTGGAAAGAAATCCTCTGAGTGTAATCAGTGTGGTAAAGGCTTTGTACATCTCAGTACTCTCCAAAGACATAAAAGAACACATACTGGAGAGAAACCCTATGAATGTGACCAGTGTGGTAAAGCCTTTGCACGTTACAGTAATCTTCTAATGCATAAAAGAACACATACTGGAGAGAAACCATATAAATGTGATCAGTGTGGTAAAGCCTTTGCACGTTACAGTCATCTTTTAATGCATGAAAGAATACATACCGGAGAGAAACCCTATGAATGTAATCAATGTGGTACAGCCTTTACATTTCACAGTTCTCTTCAACGGCATGAAAGAACACATACTGGAGAGAAACCCTATGGATGTATTCAATGTGGTAAAGCATTTTCACAACTCAGTAATCTTCAAATGCATGAAAGAACACACACTGGAGAGAAGCCTTATGAATGTAATCAGTGTGGTAAGGCTTTTGCTCACCTTGGTCATCTTCAACGGCATGAAAGAATCCATACTGGAGAGAAACCCTATGAATGTATTCAGTGTGGTAAAGCCTTTGCACATCTCAATACTCTTCAAATGCATAAAAGAGCACATACTGGAGAGAAACCATATGAATGTGATCAGTGTGGTAAAGCCTTTGCACAGCACAGTCAACTTCTACTGCATAAAAGAACACATACTGGAGAGAAACCCTATGACTGTAATCTATGTGGTAAATCCTATGCACATCTTAGTAGTCTTCAAATGCATGAAAGAACACATACTGGAGAGAAACCCTATGAATGTAATCAGTGTGGTAAAGCTTTTACAAGTCAGAGTTATTTCCGAATACATGTAAGGACACATTCTGGAGAAAAACCATATGAATGCAATCAGTGTGGTAAAGCCTTTGCATGTCACAAAAGTCTTCAAAGGCATGAAAGAACACATACTGGTGAGAAACCTTATGAATGTATTCAGTGTGGTAAAGCCTTTGCACATCTCAGTACTCTTCAGATACATAAAAGAGCACATACTGGAGAGAAACCCTATGAATGTAATCAGTGTGGTAAAGCCTTTGCACGTCCCAGTCATCTTCAAATGCATGACAGAACACATACTGGAGAGAAACCCTATGAATGTAATCAGTGCGGTAAAGCCTTCGCACAGCACGGTCATCTTCAAATGCATAAAAGAACCCATACTGGAGAGAAACCCTATAAATGTAATCATTGTGGTAAAGCCTTTGCATGTATCAGTAGTCTTCAAAATCATGAGAAAAAATCATACTGCAGAGAAACCATATAAATGTTGTCAATGTGATAAAGTTTTGCACTTTATTCAGGAGTAAAAGGTTTTGTGTGCAATCAATCTGTTAAAGCCTTTGCATATTGCAGTAATCATATGAAAAAAACTAATACTGAAAATCTTGTTGCTATAAAGTATTTGGTAAGATCTTTAGCCAAGTATATTCAGTTACACAAGAGTATTCTGGAAAAGAGATTTTTGACAGTGTCACCAGTCTGTTCAAGCATTATTATGTCTTGTCTCTATTTTGTTTGCCAACTCCATAGAACAAAAGCCCTATGAATTTAAATAGGTAACTGTAGCAAAATTTTGTTTATGATCTAGCAAATAAAACTTGCCTGAAGATCAGGGTGCAAAACTAGCCACATTAGTTAGCCATAGAGGCCAGGCAGTGGTGGTTTGAACGTTTAATCCCAGACAGAGGCAGATGGATCTCTGTTTGCTGAAGGCCATCCTGAGCTACATGAAATTGATCCAGTCTAAAAGAGAAACAAAACTCACACAAAGGTGATCTCAGCATTTGGGATTCCACACTAGGGAGTTGAAGACAGGAGTGATATGATTGGGCAGAGAGAGGAATATAAGGTGGGAGGAGACAGGAGCTCAGTGGAGTCTGAGGAGCGCTGCAGTCTGTGCAGTCATCTGAGCATTGGTTGAGGTGAGGACGTTCTGGTGGCAGCCGCTGTACTTTAGTCATCTTCAGCTTTACCCCAATATCTGTCTCTGGGTTTTTGTTATTAATAACGACTAGAATTTGTGCTAAATCTGGTGCCCAACTTTGGGGTACAGCCATTTGCCTGTGGCTTTGCAGCCACCAGTATAGGTCCAATGACATACAATCGGAGTCACTACCCTACCAGCTGTTTCCTTTCTTCTCTCCTGTTGGGCTTTTTCTGGAACCCCTTTTCGGGATGCTGCCAAACTAGCTAGGTAGCTGCCTTGAAATTTGGTCAGGCTGTTACTGTTGTACACAACAGCAGTCAGTCTCATGCCGTCATTGTTATTATTGGCACATTTGGTGAGAAAATTGGGAATTCTTAAAGGGAGGAATGAGGTAAAAGTTTTTTCTTCACTTTAAAAATTAGGAAACACTATTACAATGGAGAGTTAGGGTTCTGTATGATTACACAATGGATGGTTTAAAATTAGAAGAATTACATGAAGAAATTTGGGAAGGGATGGAGAGAGGACAGGAAGGGTAAAAGTAATATAATTTAATTAAAATCGATAAAAATAAGTTTTAAATTAAAAGTGTGGCTTGAGAGATAGCAATTAAGAGCACTGGACTCAGGTTATATTGCCGGAGACTATGGTTGCTAATCATCTCCTATAACTCCAGTTCCAAGAATATGATTTCCTCTTCTGGCCTCTGCAGGTACCGCACACAGACAGACATGTACAGGCAAACACCCCTATACATAAAATAAAGCTTAAAAATGAAATTCTGTACAGTAATGTCACAGCTTGAGCAAACAATAGTCAGGGCTAGTTAAAAGGAACCCTTTATGGTCCTTCCTAGAAGCAGCTGTGGCCTTTGAGCATGCTTGCTCAGAAGCAAAAGAAGCCTTAATCTGAAGTTAGAATAGGCAGAATAGCTATTCATTTAAAAATATCGTTCAGTGTGGAAAGGTGACCCTTCCAATTTTTTTTGTATTTGTGTTCTATATCCTTTGTATGTGTGAAGGTTGTAGCATTGATAGTTCTTTCAAATGTACCTTTGAGAGTATGCATTATGATCTATTTATCTTTTAGATCATACATAATACATTTATATTTAGATCATAATGCATGATCTAAAAGAGAGTTGTGCTCTGTAAATACACTCCATTTGCCTAAGTGATTAGATTTGCATTCTCCTTTCCCTTTTTAAATTTTTCAAAGTATAACCTCAGTCCTGAACCTAAAAGAGGCTTAAAGATGACAGCGTATATGGAATGCAAAATCTGTACCAGGCTGCCTCCTCTTTTAGCATTAAACACCCCTGGATGCATACTGTTATTAAAGAGATTTTTGCTTATTAAACTTTTAAATATGTGGAATGATTTGTCCATGGCAAAGCACATTAATTCTAGGCCAATAGTACCTCTAGCCTTATAGAATAATGTTTATGAGACTTTTTTTTGAGACAGGGTTTCTCTATGTAAAAGCCCTAGCTGTCCTGGAACTAGCTCTTATAGACCAGGCTGGTCTCAAACTTAGATCTGCCTACCTCTGCCTCCTGAGTGCTGGAATTAAAGGCATGTGCCACCACTACCCAGCAAGACAAAATTTATTATGTAGGATCAGGTAGCCTTATGGTCCCACATAAGGGCAATGATCATGTTGTCGTTGTGATTAAACCAACTAAATTCTTAGATTAAAGAACTCAACCACCACTAAGTTTTAAAATTACAAATTTGAGTCATATAGTCAACTGTCCATTTCAGTAGCAGGAAAAGAATTTGTATGTGGACATGGCTTCTGCCTTCAGACCAGAATGGGAGGAATAGTTTATTGTGTACACCGTAGGGGGAAGCAGGGTAGTCAAACAGCTGCTGAAGTCACTGTTATAAAATAGGATCTGATTGTGGCAGGATCAGTGATTTTGTAATTTCCCAGCATACATAGATAGATCCATGTCATGTGAATGAAGGCAGGCCAGATTTTGGATGTACAATTTGGGAAAGTTAGCTTGAGCCAATGAATATTGAATTTCTAACAAGGGAACTCAGATATGTTCAATCCTGCTTGTCATGGTTTCATCTCTTAGCTGTAGCTGTGTGTGTCAGGATCTCAGCAGCTAACATTGCACAAAGCAGCATGGTGAAATAATATGAATGCCATTCCCGGCCAGAGGCCATGGGAGTATTCAGAAATTGACAAATAATATTCAACAAGTCAACCCACCAGATGAATAACTAACTATGATGGGTAGCTCTACTTAGCAAAGACCGTGGGGTCACTGATAGTGAATCTGTTTCTGTCATGCACCATTATATTTCTTCCCTAAAAACAGTCTGTGTGTTTATCTCATAAATATATTCCATCTATTGGGCATACATATATCTGTGAGTGGTTAGATGATTTCTCCTTCAGCTGTATAACTGATGAATAGAAATGACACTAGGATATTTCTCATAGCTCAGACTAATAGGAAATAACAATATTCTCGGTTACAAAGACAGCTTTTTACACCGTTACCTGATTTAAGACCTCAAAACCAATTCAAAGTAAACTAGTTGCCCTTTGGAGATGAATTACACAAGGACAAGTTCCTAAGTATCTTTGTTGAACCAAGTTCAGGCACAAAGCAACTTTAGTAGACATAATTCTCTCAGCAATTGACTCTGCATGCATTCCTAACCACTCAAGGTTCAGAAACTGTTTATTGTTTAGGTCCTGTACTTCAATGTCACTCTCCATGATGTTGGCTATTCCTATAGGACTTGGAAGATGAGATGGGTAAGGTATACATTTGAGTTCAAGGTCATAGGAATGGTAAATACTCTCCAAGAAAAATTAAACTAGAGGTCATTTGTGTGATATTTTGGCCCAAAATCTTTCTTATTCTACACATGTCCTGCAAAATTAAGTGAGGCCAAATTGAAAAGCAATGGGCTGATTTGTTAGACAAATATTGATTCTTTTGGATAGTTTTCACTAAATTATTCAGGTCTATATTGAGAAAGAGCAACAAGTGGGATAAAAAGAAATGCAAAGTGTGTGGGCTGTAGAGAAGACCAGCACTGCGTAGATCCAGATGGCAGTCAAGTACTTAACAGGCAGGGATTTTCAAGATTATCACCATTAAAGAGAAAGTCATTGCCCTACACAGGAAGCCTAGCAATGTACTCTATAAGTGTAACACTCGATCTTGTACATCTTCGATTAATGGAAGGAGTAGGCAAAGGGATTTCTATTTCCAGGAAGCAACTTCATACAGAGCCTGCTGCAACTGTAGTCCAAGCATGGTGTTGAGGTTTTCCCACTACTTTTTCTGAAGAATTGGGTTTTTATTTTCATTTTTTTACTCTGTGTTAAATTTCTATGTGGTTTATATATACACCAAGGAAATATGATAACATATTAATTGACAATACCACAAATGAGTGGATACTGAGTGGGAACGTGATGGTATAGCTGTTGCCCACTGTATGGAAAAGCCTAGTTTATCCCATGAATGATTAAAGACCTTCAGGAGAAAAGACAGGGGATACAAATATGCCCATTATTTTGGCAGTATGGGGATGTAGAGTAAGAAGCAACAGGCAGAGGAATATTATAATGACATAGATCTTTCATTATGGCCCATTTCCTAAATTAGGTTTTATAACCTCCCAAAGTAATGCTACCAATATGGAATCTGGCATTGAAGATATGGGATTTAAGGGAAGAATGGTCTGCAGTCAATAACACAATGACTTCTACTACAGAGGGTATTAGTTATCTGTACACCACTCAATACTTAGCCTAAAATATAGTGATGCAAAACTATTAGGCTTACTGTTTCTTACAAGTCTGTAGATTTACTAAATGGTCCCTTTAGTCTGTGAGAATGTAAATGATTTCTCATGGACTCAGCCACACATCTCTCTTTAAAACTAGGAAAGTTTTCCTTCTTGTTTCTACAACCTAAGTTCTGCAGGCCTAGAAGTTTTGGTTTCAGAGTAGGGGAGTGCTAGGAACCACAGCAAACATTTATTGAACTTTAAAGTCAGACTCCCCCCCCCTGGTAATTTTATACTTCAAATGTCCTTAAACCAACAGACTAAGAAAGAAATAACATTATTCCTTTAGGAGGGGTGATATCTCCATATTATCATGGGAAAACTGGATTGCTTCTCCACAATGGAGATAAGAAGGATTATGTCTGGAGTGCAGAAGATCCTTTAGGGCATCTCTTGGTGCTATTGTGCCCTGTGATTAAGGTTAATGGGAAACTACAACAATCTAATTCAGTAACAAACGGCAAAGACACTTCAGGAATGAAGGGATGGTTCACTTCTCCAGGAAAAGACCTACTCAAGTGCTTGCAGAGGATGGAAGAAATACAGACTGGGTAGTAGAGGCAAGTAGTTCTAAATACCTTCTAAGGCCACATGACCAGTTGCAGAAATGAGGATTTAAACTGACATAAGTGCTCTTGTTGCATTTTGTTAATAATGTATTTGTACAGATATTTGTAGTTCTTTCTATTTCCTTTTCATGTATTGCAACATCAATTAAGAGAATATCAGTGGTTTTCAGATTTAAGTTTGAAATACTAGAAAGATGTCCCCCAAGGGACACTATCCTAAATATATAATACATTTGTGATTTATGTGGTATAGTTTTGGTATGCTTAGGTATAATTATTACCTTGTTATTGTTTTTCATTTGGAAATTAATCATGGGCAATGTGATTGAAAGCAAAGTTGACAAGGAATAGATTGTTATGGTTATTCTTGTTTGTCAACTGTGACTTCCATTTCTTAATTATAGTTCATTCAGATAATTCAGAAATGGAGGTCACAGTTGTGATCTGCACCTTAAGGCACAAAGGCAACATGCCTTTGATACAGATCCTGAGGCTGGATCACACACACGTTTAATCCAGACCTTGAAGTGAGAAGGCAAACCTTTAATTTGGGTCACACATTCTGCTGGAAGGACAATAGAAGAAGGAAGGTGGTGTGTTAGTTCTTCATATCCATTTTTTCATGGACATTGAAGCCTACTTCTTTGGAATTCCAGTACTTAAAAAAACCCAACTGAAATGCCCAGCCTCATGGGATTGAGCAACTACTAGATTCTTGGACTTTCCATTCACAGCTAGCCATTTTTGACAGCAGCCTGNGTACATATATATATATATAATACAGAGAGAGAGAGAGATATACTGTGACTCTTGAGAACCTTGACTAATACACTGGAATTTCCAGTCAATTACATTTCTATACTTTTAGATCCTAATTTTTGATTTATACTATAACTACACATCTGAACATTTTTAGCAAATGCCTCAACACCACATTACATACTTTTGTATAAAATAACCTTTTCTATTGTATAAAGCTAAAGAATATGGGAACTAGTGGTGTAAGGGTTGGGTGCTATTTCTGGTGAAAATTTTATAAAACAGTATGAGCCATTAGACACATGGAAAGATTTTTCTATTTGTTTTGATCAAGTTGATAGGTACTTGCTAATTAATGGGAAACTACTTATTACTTTAATTTTATAGATGTTTATGCCTTAAACCTATTAAAATTCAAAAATTTAGAAAATTGGAGTGAGTTAGCCAGAGCCAGAGATTTCTGAGGGCCCGGAATCTGGGACCTTCAAGGGAGTAGACCTGAGCCAGGACCCCTGTGGGTCTGGACATGAGTCTAGGACCTCCCAGGAACTAGGCCTGGGCTAGGACCTCTGCCAGTCTGGGCGTGAATCTGGGACTTCTGAGGGAGTAGGCAGGAACCAGAGATCTCTGTGGGGCCAGGTGTGAGTCTGGGACCTCAGAAAGAGTAGGCCTGAGCCAGGACCTCTGTGGGTGTGGAAATTGGTCTGGGATATCAAAGGGAATAGGAGGTAACCTGGAACATCTGTGGGTCCGAGCATGAGTCTGGAACTTCTGAGGGTGTAATCCTGAGCCAGGTCCTCTGCAGTTCTGGGCACAACTGAGCCTGGGAACTCTGAGGCAGTAGACCAGAGCCAGAAGCTTTTGCAGGACCAACTCCAAGCCAGGGACTTTTGCAGGAGGGAATCGAGACCAGGATTTGCAGAAACAGGTCAAAGCCAGTAACCTAGGACAGAGTAGGCCTGAGGAAGCAAGATTCACAGAAGCCAATCCAGTCCCAGGAGCCAATCCAGTACCAGGACACAGGTGATCAGGACTGAGTCAGCAACCTGACTCAGAGTCAGCAATTTCCACTAGAACAGGAGTGAGACTGAACCAGCTACCTAGGACAGAGTGGGCCTGAGGAAGCAAGCTCCACATGAGCAGAAGCCAGGAGCCAATCCAGTCCCGGGACACTGGCAGATCAGAATTGAGCCAACGACCAGAGCCAGAGTTAGTGATCTTCACTGGAACAGGTACAGGGGAGTAATGGCTGAGCTAATGAGCCAGAGCCAGAGACAGCTGAGGGTCCAGAAGTGAATCTGGGACCTTCAAGGGAGTAGAACTAAGCCAGGACCCCTGTGGGTCTGGGCATGAGTCTAAGACCTCCCAGGAACTAGTCCTGAGCCAGGACCTCTGCCAGTCTGGGTGTGAATATGGGACTTCTGGGGGAATAGGCAGGAACCAGAGGACAGGGTGAGTCAGGGACCTCAGAAAGAGTAGGCCTGAGCCAGGTCCTCTGTGGTTCTGGGCACAACCAAGCCTGGGAACTCTGAGGCAGTAGACTGGAGCCAGAAACCTTTGCAGGACCAACTCCAAGCCAGGGACTTCTGCAGGAGGGAATCCAGACCAGGATTTAAAGAAACAGGTCTGATGCAGGAGAATTGTCTGTATTCTGTCAATCATGTTTTAAATAAACACTGATTGGCCAGGCAGGAAGTATAGGCTGGTCAACAAGAGAGGAAATAGAGGGGGAGCAATGAGAACAGGAGTATTCTGGGAAGCAGGAAGCTCCCTCCAGTCCTGCGCAGACCACCAAGGAAGCAGGATGTGACCTGCCAGCTGAAAAAGGTACCAAGCCACATGGCTAAAATAGATCAGAATAATGGGTTAATCAAGATGTGAGAGTTAGCCAAAAAGAAGACTGAGCTAATGGGCCAATCAGTTTATAACCTAATGTAGACTCTGTGTGATTTTGTTTGGGGCTTGCCAGCTGTGGGGAACCAGGTGGGACATTAACCCCAATGAGCAGGCCCCTTCATGTTGCACAGGTCAAGCCAGGAACCCAGACCAAAGTAGGCCAGAGACAGCAAACTCCAAGGGAACAGAGAAAAGCACAGGAGCCCTGAGCTATCTCCATGAACATGGAGTAACCAATGGGGTAACTAGAACTGTGTCACTGACTGTCCTACAAAGAACAACCATCTGAGCTTTGAATTAGCTGGCACCTAGAAAATTATTCAACAGAATCTCAGACAGCACCAACCACACCTATTAGAGGAAAAGATGAGTAGAAAAGGTAAGAACACACGTGACACCACAAAGAGCAACAAAAACACCAGTAAAACCTAAAGACCTTACAACAGCAGACCTTAACAACCAAATATAGATGAAGCAGAAGAAAATTACCTAAAAATGACTTCAAGAGAATGTTTGAAACTCTTAAAAAGGAAATGAGAAAGTCCCTCAAAGAAATGGAAGAAAAGACAAAAAATTGGAAGACATCAGCAAATCCATCAAAAAAAATGAAGAAAAAGAAATCAAACATATGAAAGAAACTATTCAAGACTTGAAAACTGAAATAGAGACAATAAAGAAAACACAAGCCGAAGGAATTATAGAAATAGAAATCATGAGAACATGATCAGGCACCACAAGCACAAGATGAACAGCAGAATACAAGAAATGGAAGAGAGAATCTTAAGCGCTGAAGATACAATAGAGAAAATAGATTCATCAGTTAAAGAAAACATTAAATCTAACAAAACCTTAACCCAAAATATCCATGAAATATAGGACACCATAAAAAGACCAAATCTTAGAATAATAGGCATAGAAGAAGGAGAAATTCAATTCAAAAGCACAGAAAATATATTTAACAAAAAAAAGTTTTCGTAGAAGAAAACTTTTCCAACCTAAAGAAAGATATGCCTATAAAGATACAAGAAG
>LOEQ01006814.1:45331-59700 GCA_001685075.1 Bramus lutescens | reverse complement strand
GGTATAAGCTAGCCGTGCGGGAGCTGAGCCGGACGAAAAGCAGGCCCGCTCCCCTCATTACTACAATGTACTGTGCAACCTTTAGCTTGAAGGCGTTCACAATCTCAGCCCTGTATGACAAACTTTCTTTCACATGCTATCAACGCTTTATAAGCCGGATTTTCAACAGTCTCCACAAAGAAAGACTGTGTGGCAATCTACAGAAGAGGAAGTCCTGATGAATCTGACCTGGCCCTAAGGTCAGACAGGGAACCTCTGTGATGATCAGCATCTGCCTGCTAGCATAAACTATCGCTGATTTATGAGTAAAGTTCTCACTTGATTTCAAATTAAAAAAGCAACTTAGCTGTGGAGACACAGCTGCTTATTGAGCTGTTGGGCTGAATTAGCCAATAATGAGATGGTTCCCAGGGATACCATTCAAAAGTCGCCAAGACATTAAGGGTTCAGGAAACTGAGAAGGTTTGGGAATGTCTCCACACGTTGTGTCGCCCGTCCAGACCTTTTCCCATGGAACGCCGGGGACCACATCTGGAAAACTCAGGTTTATGCTTCAAAGAGATGAGCAGAGGTTCAGTCTCCCTCAAGATATCTGGCTTTCTCAGAAGGGGAAGAGGGGGTGCAGACAGGCTGGCCCAGCACCTGCACCCCAGGGGCACCTGTATCTCTGCTTGTCAGCATTCTATGGATAGTGAAGCTCATCAAATAATAAAAACTTTGGCCATTTGTGGAAAATGGCTCCAAGAAACCCTGGAGCTATGATTGTGGATGACTGCTCTCAGCCCTCTCACTGGGTCTCTCAGCAAATCCAGGCTTCAAACCCTCCCCAGCTCTCCTCCCACAAGTGGCCAGCATTTTCCACCTGACTTGTCTCAAAGGCTACTTGGTTGAAGTCTTTGCCTGGGCTCTTCTTCAGTCTTCTCTCCACTGGACATGCACAGGGATCCTCTATAATAGAGGTCTGACAAAGCTATTCTACTTAAAATCCTCTTTTGACATAAAAAGTCGAGGGCTGCGCTGAGACTGAGAGGCCAGCATGATTGATCAGATGGTAATTTTCCTCACTGCACATGCCCACTGGCTGTTCCTCACACAGACAGCACAATCCACCCTCTTGGCTTTTGTGCCTCAGGATGCTTCCTCCCAGAGCTACCTCCACAGGGTGCCCCACATGCTCTTCAGATTTTATCACTAGTGCCTCTCTTCGGTGACACCTTCCCTGACCACATTGTATTGTCTGCTTCATGCACTAAATGTGCTTCCAGGAAAAAACAAAACTTTCAAAAAAGGGCAGCTAGCGCTTACTGACAGAAGCTAAAGGGTCTAAAAAATATACAGTTCCTGCATTGAAATGGAGGTTTGGGATCATTTAGAGAGAGAGATCACAGCTGCTCTAGCAGAGCTTTGTATGTAGGATGAGCCTACCATGGCGCTAGGTACAAATGGGAAAAATGAATTTGTGAAACTGTTTTGGCAAGAATTCCAGACACTATAAAAATATGCTTATCAAGTGAGATAAATTATTAAGAGTCTAAAAGAGTCACCTAAAATTTTACTCTAAAAGGAAAAGTATGTGCTCAAGTGATGTATAATGAAAGCAATACCAACTGCAGTAACAGAGAAATCCCGTCATCCCTGCAGCCCAACACAGGAGGCTCCCGCTTCTCGTGTGTGTTGCTTAGTTTCTGGTCAACTTGACACAAGCTAGATTCATCTAGGAAGAGGAAACTTCAGTTGAGAGAATGCCTCCATCATATTGCCTGTAGGCAAGTCTGTGGGGCATTTTCTTAACTAATGATTGATATGGAAGAGCCCAGCCTGGTCCCAGGTTTTATGAAAAGCAAGTTGATCAAGCCATGGAGAGCAAGCTAGGTCCTCCATGGATCCTGCTTCAGTTACTTCCTCCAGGTTCCTGCCCTGACTTCCCTTCATGACTGACTATGAACAGGAAGTGTGGGCCAAATACTTTTATCACAGCAACAGAAATCCATGTGACCATTTTAAACACGTGGTGACTGGGTGAAGTGTGCAAAGTATCCTTGCTCCTTTGTATGTACATGTGTATGTTTGTGTTCATGTATGTGTGTATGTACATATATGTGCATGTGTATGTGTTGCCTGAGAACTAAACCTAAGGCCTGACACACACTGAGAAAGCATTTAATATCCCCAGCTTTTAACATTTATTATTGTTCAGTGCTCATACTAAAAGTTTCATAATGAATAAAACTTATAAATAAAACAAATAAAAATACAGGCAAAAAAATTCTTAACCATCTCATGTTTTATCCAAAAGGTTTCTACAAAAGCCTTCGTGCCTTATGATTTAACAATGTATCTCAAAAGTCTTTCCATATTCACACATAATAAGCTTTCTTGTTCTTTGCTCTAGCTGTGTAGTATTCCCCTGTATGGATGTTTTGTAATGTATTTAGCAAAGCAATAGCCCGCAGTCCCCACTGCCCAATGTAGTATTTGCTGCATGAGAAGTCATTTTATAAAGTCCAGGAGGAAAGCAGATCAGCACAGACACGGAAAAGGCCCTGTTATAATATGTTAACATTGAACACTGCTAAGATATCTTGTTTTGTTTTGCTCTTTAAAGTAATCCAAGCAGTGAATGAGCCACAGGGACTAAAATTCCAACTTCTCTATGAGTTTGGATCCCAGTCCCAGCTGTGACATCAGGTAAGTTGGTCCCCATTCCACCTACATAGTTCTGGACAAAACATCTTCCAGGAGTCACTTGAGGAAGAAGGACTTGCTTGGGTCACAGTTCCAGAGGTCTCACCCTGCTGAAGTGGGGCGGGGGGCTTGCTGGCTGGGAGTCTAGCAGTGCAACAGGAGCTTGTGATGCAGTTTGCTGACATACTGGCAGATCAGGAAGCAGGAACGAGAGCAGAAGTGGGCAGGCTGACTGTCACTCACAAAGACCTATGCCACAGTGACATGCATCCACTAGCTCAGCCTCAGGACCCAAAGGTTCCACAGCTTCGCCAAACAGCACTGCCTGTTGGGGACAGCATGCTCAAACACATACACCTCTGGGGACATTTGAGTTTTGGCCATAATCAAATCNGTAGTATTTGCTGCATGAGAAGTCATTTTATAAAGTCCAGGAGGAAAGCAGATCAGCACAGACACGGAAAAGGCCCTGTTATAATATGTTAACATTGAACACTGCTAAGATATCTTGTTTTGTTTTGCTCTTTAAAGTAATCCAAGCAGTGAATGAGCCACAGGGACTAAAATTCCAACTTCTCTATGAGTTTGGATCCCAGTCCCAGCTGTGACATCAGGTAAGTTGGTCCCCATTCCACCTACATAGTTCTGGACAAAACATCTTCCAGGAGTCACTTGAGGAAGAAGGACTTGCTTGGGTCACAGTTCCAGAGGTCTCACCCTGCTGAAGTGGGGCGGGGGGCTTGCTGGCTGGGAGTCTAGCAGTGCAACAGGAGCTTGTGATGCAGTTTGCTGACATACTGGCAGATCAGGAAGCAGGAACGAGAGCAGAAGTGGGCAGGCTGACTGTCACTCACAAAGACCTATGCCACAGTGACATGCATCCACTAGCTCAGCCTCAGGACCCAAAGGTTCCACAGCTTCGCCAAACAGCACTGCCTGTTGGGGACAGCATGCTCAAACACATACACCTCTGGGGACATTTGAGTTTTGGCCATAATCAAATCGCAGAAACCAATTGAGACAATCCAGAGAAAGCAGGTAGCGGGTCCTGGTGCATCTCCAGCATCAGGTGTGTCTGACACTGAAGTGCTGAAGGGGGAGGAAGCACTGATGTTGACAGGATCTGAACAGGAAGGAGGGTCATGAGCAGAGATGCAGATTTGAAAACCCCAGGACTGGATTTGAGACACCAGCGCACATGTGGTTGACGTTTACATGGCCTCCTGAAGAATAACACTAGAACAGGCCTGGGGAGATGTGGATGCTCTTGGTTTTTGGTTTCGACAGGATCTTACTATGGGTCCCAGGCTGGCCACAAATTCAGCATCTTCCTGCCTCAGTGCTAGATACAGGTTGTGACTACAAACTCTTAGTCCCACTGTAGGAAGCCAGAGAATGAGAGGCAGTGTGGCTGACTGTCCAGGGAGATGCTNTCCCAGGCTGGCCACAAATTCAGCATCTTCCTGCCTCAGTGCTAGATACAGGTTGTGACTACAAACTCTTAGTCCCACTGTAGGAAGCCAGAGAATGAGAGGCAGTGTGGCTGACTGTCCAGGGAGATGCTTTTAACAAGGACTGCTTAAAATAGATCTGGACAAGAGAAAGACCAGAAGGGAAACAACAGTTCTGACTTTTCTGTACCGATGGGCACTTTATAAACTTGGTCTAGTCCCACCTTTACTCTTTATAGTGCAGATGTTACACTTCCTTCTGTACAAATAATGGGCTTGAAGAGGTAACATATATTGTCCATGGCTAGAACGCAATGAACTGGTAAAGTTAAACACAAACCTGAGCCAGGCATGCTGGCACTTGTTTTAACCCCAGCCCTTGGGAGGCAGGGGCAGGAGGATCTGTGAGGTTAAAGCCAGCCTGGTCTACACAGAGTTTCAGGCCAGCCAGGGGTACACAGGGAGGCCCAGTCTGACATACAGTCGCCTCACTCCAAGTAGGCTCACAAAGCTTACAAGAATGGACAGTTGAAATTTCAGGAAATTGTTAGCATTTTGCTTAACAGTCTTATTAATTAATGAAGCAAACTTAGATTTTAACAAATTCTACCAAAGGCCATAAAGACTACCAAATTAACACTTCCTGGTACTATTCTTGTCTTCACTATTGTTAATGCTTTATGGTTATTTACCTCCCTTGTATCTGTGTTTATGAGAAATGCCATAAGATGGTATTACTGTTCATCTCTTTCCAGGCCCACTTTTGATTCAGTAANTAATTAATGAAGCAAACTTAGATTTTAACAAATTCTACCAAAGGCCATAAAGACTACCAAATTAACACTTCCTGGTACTATTCTTGTCTTCACTATTGTTAATGCTTTATGGTTATTTACCTCCCTTGTATCTGTGTTTATGAGAAATGCCATAAGATGGTATTACTGTTCATCTCTTTCCAGGCCCACTTTTGATTCAGTAAAGTCACTCTCTCAGCTATCTCACAGTGAGAAAGTAGTGGGAAGTAGCAGTAATGCAGAGCTAAGTGTCAATGTGTTGTGTCTATAGCTGTTGCATTTTGCATAATAAAGTACCAAGGTGTAGACAGAAGTTTCTGTCCCACCCAGTCCCACAGTCATTCAGTCCCAAATAAACACACGGAGGCTTCTATTAATTATAAACTGTTTGGCCTATTGCTCAGGCTTATTACTAGCTAGCTCTTATGAGTTAAATTCACCCATAGTTCTTGTCTATGTTTAGCCACGTGACTTGGTACCTTTACTCAGTAAGGCATTCTCATCTTGCTTCCTCGTTGCCTGCCTGGCTACTGCATCTCTGCCTTTCATCTTCCCAGAATTCTCCTAGTCTAGTTGCTCCCCCTATACTTCCTGCCTGGCTATTGGCCAATCAGCATTTTATTAACCCAATACAAGTGACAAATCTTTACAGTGTAAAAAAGCATTATCTCACAGCATTTCTTCTTTTTCCTTTTCAAAACAAGATCCTGAATCTAATCTCCTTCGTTTAGCTTTTTTCCTGACCATGCTGAATAACAATTTGTAACCAACACACTGAACAAAAACAAACATCCATAATCAATTTTGGGGGGAATGTGGGTGTAGTTTTCTAGGCTACTTCCTGCTGCTGATTGAAGGGGCTGATAATCTTATGGGGACTCAAAGAAAATTTAGGATAATGGTCAAATCCTGACTGGAATATTCTGTGAGGGTAGATCATCTCAGCCAGCAGTCTTGAAGCTGTTCTGGATGCAGAACTCAGAAGAAACTCCAACAGAGATGCTCTGAAATATTGGATCATCTGGGCTATCTGTTCCCATTGGAGATTTTTCATGGGTCTTCCTTGATCAAACCTTATTTTTCTTAACCCAGAATGAATATACAGTCTCTCATTTCCTGTGGAAACAAAAGCAAAACCTCTTCTCCAAAGTAATATATCTTTTGACTTAAATCTTGAAGTCAAGGCATTTTCAAAATATGTAGGTTGGATTAATCTAGAAGCATTTATAATCAAATGTCTTTTAGCAGCTGTTGCTCCTTCCTCAGCAGTGAAATAATTCAAAGACAACACAATAATGTACAGTATCCAGAGTCTCGGTGTATTTTCCATCTTTATGTGGCTTTTTAAAACTCTATTTCTTTTATTTTATTTTTTAATTTTTGGTTTTTGGAGATAGGGTTTCTCTGTGTATCTTTGACTGTCCTGTAACTCACTTTATACACCAGGTTGACCTTGAACTCACAGAAATCCACCTGCCTCTTCCTCCTAAGTGCTGGAATTAAAGGTGTGTGCCACCACACCCAACTACTTTCTTTTTTCAAAGGACTGTCTCTATTCTTTTTCTTTTCTTTCCCAAGCCTACATACATTTTTAAACACACTGTAAACAATTAAAGGTCTTTTTTATCTGAATCTGTTTTTACTATATATCTCTATCTTTTCCTGACCACATGAGTCTTTAATCTGCTCAGTGATATGGCTTGGATTAAAGCTGTGACTTTGGTGACTGACTCCATCCCATTCCTTAACTAGACTAGCTTCATGGCNNNNATATTTATTGCCACAATGCTAGGTCCATGCCTCCACCAAGAAGCCTGATGCTGGCTGCTCAAAAACACCATTTAAGTGTTTTATGGCAGAGCCTCTTAAAACAGCTGCAAGGTTTTTGCCACTAAGGCTGAGTCAGGAAGCCTCTCTTAAAGAAGCCGTACATCTGCTTGCTGATAGCAAACAGAGCCTGCTGGAGAAAAGATGGTTACTGAGAAGCTGCACTTCACTCTGTTCTTGTCTGTCTAGAATTCTCAGGCTTTATGTGGAAATTCTTGCCAGTAGTTTGGATGCCATTTTTAAATGGAAGTTTCTGTCCCACCCAGTCCCGCAGATATTACTAACTAGCTCTTACGACTTAAATCACCCATAATTCTTGTCTATGTTTAGCCACGTGGCTTGGTACCTTTTCTCAGTAAGGCAATCTCATCTTGCTTCCTCAATGTCTGCCTGGTTACTGCATCTCTGCCTTTCGTCTTCCCAGAATTCTCCTAGTCTGGTTGATCCACCTATGCCTGGCCACTGGTCAATCAGTGTTTTATTAAATTAATACAAGTGACAAATCTTTACAGTGTACACAAGTATCATCTCCAGCACCAAGGAAATAATATTGCTCCACTGTCTTTGTCTTCCACACTGCTCTTCTTTATAAGAGTAAATAAAATATCAGCCAGTCTTCACATCAAGAAGTGTACTAACTTGTCATTTGTAGCATGGATTGGTGAAGGGCACAGAGCTCAGAAAAAAAGTTTAAAAAGTGTTGCAATAGCTGGGCAGTGGTGGTGCACGCCTTTAATCCCAGCACTAGGGAGGCAGAGACAGGCAGATCTCTATGAGTTTGAGGCCAGTCTGGTCTACAAGAGCTAGTACCAGGAAAGGCTCCAAAGTTACACAGAAAATCCCTGTCTCAAAAAGCAAAAAAAGAAGGTAGGCTATGCTGGCGCACACCTTTAATCCCAGCACTCAGGAGGCAGAGGCAGGTAGCTCTCTGTGAGTTCAAGGCCAGCCTGGTCTACAAGAGCTAGTTCCATGACAGGCTCCAAAGCTAAAGAAAAACCCTGTCTTGAAAAACAAAACAAACAGACTAACAAAAATGTGTTGCAATAATCAACTGACAACTCATTTATGCCAGAATATTATACTATGTGTAAATCATCTGTTACATGTATGTTGTATGGCACTGTTCC
The DNA here is from genome assembly GCA_001685075.1 of Bramus lutescens. Classification (NCBI taxonomy): domain Eukaryota; kingdom Metazoa; phylum Chordata; class Mammalia; order Rodentia; family Cricetidae; genus Bramus; species Bramus lutescens. Next base: position 51,816 of record LOEQ01006814.1, on the reverse strand, counting down.
AGGGGAGATCTAAGCAAGTAGCTACTCACCCCAGAGAGGGAGCTGATGACAGGCTCAAGTGTGCTACCACCAAAGTCTAACTGGATGACCAGTGAGTTTTCCTGGGGTTGCTTACAGGAACACGGGTGAGGGGTCACTTATGAGAACATGTGTGAGGGGTCACTTATAGGAATAGAAATGACTCGAAGACAGCTGTATCGCCAAAGCCTACCCCATTCACATATTTTCAAAATTTTATTACATGAATGTAGTGTGCGCATGTGTGTGTATGTGTGTGTGCGCGCATGCACGCATGTGTGCAACAATGCATGTATGTGGAAGTTTGAGAACAACCTGTGGGAGTTGGGTCTCTCTCTATCATGTGGACTCTGGGGATGGAGCTCAGGCTTGACAGCAAGGGCTCCTAAACTGAGGTGTTTTACAGATCCTCACAGATTTATACCAACAAAATGGATAATAAGCACGTGTTAAAGTGGTCCTCAGGAAGAAGTCTGCAATAAAACTAACACCTGGATCTTTGGAAAAGGTGCAAAGCAAAGGACCACTTAACTCAGTGGGAGGGAGTGAATCCCATTTCTTTGTATCACTTTAGCCAGCATCAGCCTCCAACAAGCATAGTCAGTTTGCTTCATTTGACCCATTCCCCAGTTCTCCTCTAGGTCTGGGATGAATACATCACCACCTATTTTAATTCCCAATTCTACACATATATAAGATTCCTCTATCTCCATAAATAGTAATTTTCTGATTTTGCTTTTCCCTTCGATACACTGATTCATCAATTCTAAGATGCCGGCCTGATAGCTAGTTTTATTTTCCTCTTCTACCCAAATGCTTCCCATCGAACACCATGCATTGTTTGCAGCATATCAAATGTCTTGTATGTTTTGGTATTTGATACTTTTCACTTGAGAAATCCAATAGCAACTTTGAAACTAAATTAAGCTTGTAGATATGATTCTAACTCCATCATGCCTGTGTATTTATGTCATGAATAATACAACATAGTGGGACTGGAGAGATGACTCAGCAGTTAAGAGCACTGGCTGTTCTTCAAGAGGACCTGAATTCAATTCCCAGCACCCACATGGCAGCTTGCAACTACCTATATAATTCTACCTCCAGGGGATCCAGCACCCTCACAGAGACATACATGCAGGCAAACACCAAGGCACATAAAATAAAAATAAATAAATCATTAAAAAATAAAAACATATAGCTAAATGTGGTAGTTCACATCTATAATCCCAACATAGCAGAGGCTGTGAGCATCACTGAGAGTTCGAGACCAGCCTGGATAACAGCAAATACAAGGACAGACTGGGATAAATAGGGGAGTCTGTCTCAAAAACAAACAAGCAGAAAAGAATACAATGGAAGATCATATTTGGTGTTGTTTGAGACAGAATGCCACTGGCTTCAAACTCTTGGTCCTCCTGCCTCAGCCTCCCAAGTGCTGGGGGTACAGGCATATGATAATGCCTGACCTAAACTTTTACAAATAACTTTGAGGCTGATGGAAATCCTGTACCTGAGAAAATGCAAATATTGTAAATGTATTTTTAATGAATTACCATGGAGTGAAATCCATCACATAAAAAAAAGTTATCTCAGAAGCCTGTGTGGGCCCTTCTTAGTCACCAACTCTACTTGCTCCATGAAGTTAACCATCTTCCAACTTCTCACTCTACAGATTAGTCTTGCCCATTTTAAAACTATATACAAATGAAATGGGTTTTTTAAACTTTGCCTTTTTTTGTTCAAAATACTGTGAAATTTATAAAAGTTATTCTGTGTGGTTTAATCTAACTTGTTTTCATTGTTCTGTATTATTTGATTACATCAATCTTGTTACTGTAACACACTATCTGAGATTATCACCTATATATAATAAAGAAGAAAGGTTTGTTTTGGCTTACGGTTTCAGAGGCATTAGTCTATAAACAATTGGCCCTGTCCCTTTGGGCCTATGACAACACAGTATATCACAGCTGAGCGCATGATAAGAAAACTCACCCCAAGGCTGCATGCTGAAGGAAGAGGGGCTCCCACAATTCTGGCCAGGGTACTGTAGGCCCTCATTGATACACTATGGTAGCACCTAGCACCCACTGTGGTAGCTCCTAGCTGGGGACCGAGCGTTGGGGTGGCAATCTAGATCAAGCTGTAGCAAACGGACCTCACTTCCCGTGTCTCATCTGTCCCTGCTAGGCATCTCCATTTGGAGCTGTTTTAACACTAGCCATTCTAGCATGTCCTTGGGGCCAGTGTGAATGCATTTCTGACAGGCATGTATTAGGAGTGTCTTTCGTGCGCCACTGAGACCGTTTCAAATCCCGTCCACACTGCCATGGGCCTTTGATATATAGCAAAGGCGCCACAAGTGAGCAAGAGAGAAAGAACTTTATTTTATTTTATTTTATTTTTGGTTTTCCAAGACAGGGTTCCTCTGTGTTGGTCTGAACCCAGTATTGGAAGTAGCTCTGTAGACCAGGCTGGCCTCAAACTCACTCCACCTGCCTTTGCCTCCCGAATGCTGGGTTGAGGGAAAGAACTTTTAAAAACCGGTTGAATCTTTGTCCTTACCACATCCACACACAGGAGTCAGTTCCAGGTGAATTTCATGCACAGGCCAGCAAGATGGCGCGTGAGTGCTTCCCATGCTCTGGCAGCTTGGGCTTTGCCCCTGGATCCCACATAAAAGCAGAGGGAGAGAACCTGCTCCACAAAGGTGTTCTCTGACCTCTGAAAGTACAGTGTAAACCACACATTTCTCTTGATTCTCTCTCTCTCTCTCTCTCTCTCTCTCACACACACACACACACACACACGTGCAAATGATGTGCCTGTGCTAATAACACATTTATAAAAGAAAAATCAAAGTGTGTGTGAAAGAATACTAGATCTTCTAAGAGGCCATAGGAGAATATGCAAAAAAAAATCAGTAAAACCACTTCACTGTTTTGTTGCTTTGTTTTCAGTGCTCGAATGGAACTCGGGGTCTTTCCCCAGTTGAGGGCTCTCCCCCTAGACCGCACCAAACAGCACACTGCAGTTTTCAAAGGCACAGGGCCATTCCTGAGGCTTCCAATTCTACATTTAACAAACATACGGAGCTTGATCCATGCATGCTGTGAACTGATGGCTTGAAAGGGGTGATGGATGCCCTTCTCAAATTCCTTCACCCTTCTCTTACAGGCTGGGATTGTCTCATTATTCTGACCTCCACTTCTTCAGTGGGTAAAACTAGAAGATGTTTATCTGGCCTTATGCATTCTCTTTCAAAGGCCCCCTGCCCCTGCCTCCTGTACATTAAGGGCACCCCCATTCCTGCTTCTCAGCACCAGCAGGCCATTAATTGTTTTGAGAATGGGCCCCGTATTCCTCACCTTCACAGCAGTCCCCCAGGGAAGAGGGTCAATCCTCAATCTTGGAATCGATGAGGTAGGGCTGCTGGTGGTGGTTGTGGGGGACATCGCGGATGGGCAGTCTTCCTCCGTCTCGCTGCTGTCTCCTCAGGTGTCTCCTTATCTTCATGTCACAAGATGCTACACTAACATCTCTTTTGTATGTTGTAGTACAATTAATAAAAACCCAGAGACAGAAATTGGGGCTCAACCTGAAGTCAGAAAAACAAAACAGCCAGCCACTGACTCTTACCTCTCTACCAAGGCTGGGTGACAGTAAACTAAGCAGACTAAGTCTTTCTCTCCTCCCATTTTATATTCCCTCTAGTGCTGGGATTAAAGGCATGACTCCCTAGGACTGGGATTAAAGGTGTGAGCTACCACCACCTGAATTTGTTTCTGCATTGATCTTGTAGCCCAGGGTGGCCTTGAACTCACAGAGATCCGTCTGCCTCTGTCTACCAAATCCTGGGATTAAAGGTGTGCAGTATGTAGTGGGATGAAGTGGGGGTGGAAGTGGTCACCCTTCTCTTTAAAGAGTCAAGCTGGGAACTGTGATCATTCTGACAACAGCAGGACCTAGTCCTCCATCCAAAGCTACCTGGGACAGAGAGCAATGTCATCTGTGGAAGATGGTGAACCTGAGCCTGGCAGAAGGGAGAAGCAAGGCTGGAGAGCAGATAACAGAACGGAGCACAGAGGGGATGCTGCTCCCTACACCAGGGCCCCTGACACCCATGAGGCAGAACTGGCTCCCCGAGGTCACCCTGGTCCTCTGACTGTGCCTTCTCTCTGCTCTATCCCTCCCGTCTTTGTCTTAGTCCAGTACTAGATGGGAACTTCTGATGGATTTTACACTGTTTGTTTTTATTTTGTTTTGAGACACCTTGTAGCCCTAGCTGGGTTGGAACTCACTATGCAGACCAGGTGACCTGGAGCTCACAGAGATTCTCCTGCCTCCCGAGTGCTAAGATTAAAGATGCTCACAACCACGCTTGCTTTTTTATTTTATTTTTTTAATTAGCAGCAAAGAAAGATTCCAGGGTTTATCTTCTTTCTCCTACAGGGATTATAAACTCGGATAAGCAGACAGCTAATGAGAGATTCTCTTTATGGAACTATTGCATTTAATAAGGAAGGAATGGCAGAGTTAAAATATTACCATTTAACCACCGAAGAACTAGTAATGCATTAGACATACCACCGACTTGGCCAAAGGAGACACAACCATATATTTTATATCAATCTAAAAGAGTTGTTTCTTCAACCAAGCCAAAACACTAACTTGGCAAACGAGATGGGAGAAATAATAACACAGCTTACAAGCAGTCAGGTCCTGAGGACAAACAATGATCTAGTTTCCTTCTAATTCCTAGGAAAACTGCAAGGGAAAAGAAAAAAGGAGAGAAGGGATTGACTGAAAGGAACTTGGCAATCTGGAGAGAAGGCTCAGAAATTTAGAGAGCTTACTGCTGTTGCAGAGGACCAGGGTTCACTTCCCAGCACCCACATGGCAGCTCACAACTGCCTGTAACCCCAGTTCCAGGAGATCCAATTCCCTCTTCTGACCTCTACAGGTACTGCACACACATGGTGCACAGACACCAGTCAAACACATATACACATAAGTTAAGAAAAAAAATCTTAAAAAAACCTAGAAAGACATGAAAATCAGTCTTAAATCAAAATAAACCTTATTTTGATCTCTACTTGAACAATAATAAGCATGCAATCCTTGATGTTAACATTAGATGTTAAACAAATATTGTTTGCTTTTTATTTCATTTTTCAAAACAGAGTTTCTCTGTGTGGCCTTGACTATCCTGAAACTTATTCTGTAGATTAAGCTGGCCTTGAACTCATAAAGATCTTCCCACTGGCCTTGTGAACATTGTTAATATATAATATATGGTAACAATACTATGGTCATGAGTCCTTGTCTTGAGCTACTGCAAGATGTGGGAAGAAGGTAAAGAGGGAGGCATGACAGGCTAGGAAGCCAACACTTTAGAAAACACAACAATCCCACAAAAGCCTTAGTTTGTAACACTTGCTCTTCCTGGGTGTCAACACTCCCACTATAACCAATTTGCAAACAATAAAGAGAAGAGCAGGGAAGGGCATGGCAGCTCTGAGCGCTCCCTTTTACATAACGTTTCAGGAATTTACTGAGATGTAACCAACACAACAAAGCAAGCCCACTCCAAGCATTCCATTTAATGAGTTTTGATGACTGCATGTTTTCTTGGAGTCAGTGCTGGACTGGAACTCTCTCTGTAGACCAGGCTGGTCTTGAACTCACAGAGATACACTTGCCTCTGCCTCCTGAGTGCTGAGATGAAAAGCCTGCACCACCACACCTGACCAGAGTGTGTGCCAGGGCTCCTGCAGGAATTACTGGTGCCAGAGAGCAAGAAAGTGCTTAAAAGCATGACAAGAAATAGTCACGAGATCTGGGAACTGTGGGTCTTCCCTAGCCAATGAGAGAATTAAATATCTAAGTTAATAATTAATTAAGATTTAATTAAAATAAATAAACAATTTTAGGATTAATGGATAATAAATATGGAAGAAATACATTTTTTTAGAAATGAGTATTTTAAAGTAATCATTTTGCAATCATAAGGTCAGTCATATGTTGATGCTAAATTTCCTCCATTTTAATTCCTGTACTTGAGATGTAGAGGTAGGAGGGTGAGGTCACCCGGAGCTGCACATAGACACACACACCGAATTTGATTATTATAAGGTGGGGATGGAAGCAAATATCCCCACTTAAGAAATGTATACTGGGGCTGGAGAGAGAGCTCAGTGGTTAGGTGCATTGGCTTGACAAGGTCCTGAGTTCACTTCCCAGCAACCACATGGTGGCTCACAACCATCTGTAATGAGATCTAGTGCCCTCTTCTGGAGTGAACACTATACATAATAAATAATAAATCTTAAAAAGAAAGAAATGTATACTAATGTATTCAGTAGTCAAATGGCACACATGGGGGCTGGAGAGACAGCTCAGTGGTTAAGAGCATTGCCTGCTCTTCCTGAGTTCAATTCCCAGCAACCACATGGTGGCTCACA
>LOEQ01006814.1:28413-41355 GCA_001685075.1 Bramus lutescens | reverse complement strand
CACTGCTGTTGGGATGCAGCAGCTGAGGTACCCAGCCTGTGGACTGACGAGCTACTGGGTCCTCTATTGGTATAGCTATTGTTGGACCCCCAGACCATATTGTGTTAGCCTACTTAACAAATTCCCCTTTAATATATATTAACTCTATGAGCTCGGTTGTTCCGGGAACCCTGCCGAATACAGATTGAGTCCAGATTGCTCACTGTCAACTTGACTAGAGTCACCTGGGGGATGGCCTCTGGGCACATCTGTGGAAGATCTGCCCTTGTGGGTGGCACCATGCCCTGGCTGGGACCTCAGACTCGGTAAATGGAGAGGTGGGGTTGAGTGGCAGCAGCATTCATTCAGGGACCTCTGCTGTCTTGACTGGGTGCAGTGGGGTTGGCTCCTGCTGTAATTGGGAACTGTCAGCCAGAATAAGCCCTTCCTGCCTCCGCTGCTCCAGCCTCCACCTCTGTATGCCGGTAAACTTTCTTTATAAAGTTAGCCTGCCCTGGGCCATCCTTGTACTCACAGAATGGAGACCCATGTAGAGAAGCTCCCAGTGGTTGAAGCTAAAAGAATTTGAGCAATAAGTGATGTGGTATTTGACAGGAGCCCAAAATTAGTCTACAAATGAATCTATATCAGTAAAAATTAATGATTCAAAAAATAGATGAGAATAAAGAACAAAACTTCCTTAAAGCTGAATTACAAATAATATATAATCTCTTGGAGGTGGAATTTGTGCCCCCTTTATGTGTGGGACAAACTCATATCCAAATACATCATGGAGGTGGGAGGTGGTGACTTTACCAGGGGACGCAGCAGACACCGCGAAGAGCAGAAGTTAGTGTCACCAGCAATGGCTGCGGGCTGCTGTGCCCTGATAGGAACAATAATAACTTCTGTGCTCTTCTTCCCCAAGCCCACGTAGCCCTTGCCTAAGTCTGGGAAAAACATCAGGCAGGCCTGACGGAGGGCCATTCTGCAAATCCTGCACCCAAACTGCTTCCCATGGGAACAAAAGTCAGAGGTGGGGGCACCTGTGCGCCCCTGTGCTCACCCCGCTCCTAGGGCTCTAAGGATCCACCAGCCTGCAGAGTCTGCCACCCTTTCTCAAGACTACAAAGGGCACAAGGAGCACCAGGGGCTTGAGAAACTATCGCCAACCAGGTGGCTACGGGAACAGATAATTAAAGGCTAAGTAGTTCCCTATATTGGATCCCGGTACCACAAACTCTAAAAATTGGAATCTAAATAAATTCTAGAGCTAATCGTTAGTACATGCATGCTTTCCTGGTTTTAGCGGTACTGTTACACAAAACACTATGGGAACGGGTAAAGAGGAATGAGAGGGCTCTGTCATCTTTATACCCTTTCTGTAGTTATAAAATTGTCCCCCAAATCAAAGGTCATGACTTAATACATATACCACAGGGCTGAAGGTGAAATTGTAAAATAATGAAGGGAATTGGCCTTTGCTACGCAGGGCCACTTGCCGGGCTTGGTAAATCCCAGGGAGGCCCAGCTTTACTAAATATACTAAAATTCACTCACATCCTACATTAAGTACAATTTGAGAGAGAGGGATTATAATTTTGGTTTGGAAATTATGTGGCAATGAGTAATATCTAATTACAATTGGCTACGATTTTCCAGGAGTCTCTACCCGGAAATTCTTATGAAGTGAGAAAATCTAACCCACAAACTCTTTAAAGTGGCATGAATATTTATCAATGCCAAATTTAGTATTTAATAAAGTTAACATAATGCTGCGTTTTACAGACATTTAATTAAGCTGCATTTTACTAGACCTTTTGGCATTTGGATCCAATTCTTTTATTTTGAAGTCTTTTGAGATAACCACCCATAGAGTGAGTATGAGGTGCCCTTCTGACCCCTTCTAGCCCTTATGCCTCCCCATGCTTCCCCAGTCACTTCTCTTCAAAAGTCCCTATTGCTCTACCCTCTCTCCCTTTATTCTTGAGTTTTCTTCCTTTTTTCATTTTTCTTTGCTACTTAACCGAATTTCCCATAATGCCTTGGCTCTGAGCTCTGGGCTCAGCTAATGTGCCAACACCCTAAGTGGTTAATGACTCACTGTCCAAGCAACTTGTTTACATCTTTTAATAGGTGTATTTTAGGTTGTCCTCTTTGGAGATGCAACATTTGGATCCAAAGGTCTCCTTTCGATGATGTGAATTTAGCAATTAGTTATAATAGACATTGCTAGGCAGGTGCAAATTCCTTCGGGAGTAAACTTTTTAAAAATATCCTTCCCCCCGGGGAAGGCATAAATGACTAGAGGAGAGGGCGTGGGCAGTGTCTTCCTGTGGCATAGGTAGGCAGAACCACCAGGGAAAAGCAAAAGAAAGGCTGTGAGCACTCATGCCCAAGCCTTCTTGCAGCTGCGGGGATGAAGCAGGCTTCCTGGAGGGGGAAACTTTTAAGGGGATCCTATAGGGTCAGCAGGATTGGGTGGGGGCCCCCTCCTGGTTCCTTCCCTCATGACCAGCTGCTGTTCATGAATTGTTCCAGCAGAGGGCGTGCCGCACAAAGACCGGTTTCTTTAGCAAAGTCTGTGGGACAGCGCTCTGGGCTCACTACGAAGGACAAGAAGTCTCTCTGTGTTATTTAGAGTTGCTTGCTCCCAGTTTGGACTCCAGGGCTCCACCTTGTGTTTGCCTGGAATTAGCAACGAATTTGCATTTTTCCATTAATTTCACGTACTTTCAGGCAGCCTGGTACCATCTGTCCGATTCTACTTCCCCACCAGCATTAACATACCCTTCTGAGAGAAGTCAATCTGCAAGACTGGGCTGTCTAGGCTGGAGAAGGGAATAGAGGGACTCTGTGGGTTGTCATGGGAACGGGTTCAGCCCTCCTTCTTAGGGAATTATGAGCCAGAGTCGAGGCTGTTTGGTGTTTGAATGAATTCTTGGTGGGCTAGGTGTGCTCGTGCACGTCTGCACTCCCCAGCACATGGATCAAGAGTTCAAAGACGTGGTGGCGGACCCCTTTAATCCCAGTAGAGGCAGAGGAGAGGCTGGCCTGGTCTACAGAGTGAGTTTCAGGACAGACAGGGCTGTTACACCCAGAAACTCTATCTAGAACCCACCCCCAGCCCTCACCCCCACCCCTACCCGAAAGAGTTCAAGGTGAGGGTTAGCACAATGACTCCACTGCTACGAGCACCCTGGGTTTGTTCTGGCTGAGGACCCCAGTTCAGTGCCCAATATTAACACCAGATGTCTCACAAATGCCTGCGACTCCAGCTCCAGACGGATCTGATGCCCTTTTCTGACTCCATAGGCGACTGTGCACACACAGACACATAATTAAACAAGTAAAATAAACCTTAAAGCAAAACAAACAAACCTGAGTTCAAGGTTATCCTTGGCTACATAAAAAATAAAAAATAAAAAAAATCTGGAGGAGAGATGAGACAGAATTTTGAGCACAAGTGAGTGACTCAGGAAACAACTCAGGAAAACCCTAGAGAGAGTGGCTAAAAGAAAACAGGGAAGGAGCAGAGAGAAGGCAAGGGTCACCTGTGGGGCACCCCAGACTAGCTCAGACTGGAGGCAAAGCCCTATTCCTGGCCACACGGAGCTTATGCTGCTTGGGATAAAGGTCCTGGGCTTTGAGCCTCTGTCCTTTACAGGTTGTCATTGCCTCAGGAACATAAACTGACCAGCGTCTCTGATTCTTGATGCAGCAACATGAAGAGGCCCTGCTTCATCCTCTGAGGGAGACACTGTGGTCATGAGCCCTGGGCAGTGACTGTAGAACTGGCAGGGATGACTGTGTCAAGTCCAAAGGAAACTCCAATTTCCCGAACTCCAAAAGGCCGTCCAAACACCAGAAATGAACTCAACCTCCACGATAGGATTTCTGTGGGTTAAACAAAAGTCAGCCTTCCTCAAGAACTTGTGAAAGGGTGGGTGGGAAAGGGTGGGTTCCCACCTCCCACCCCCACCCCACCCCCAGGAGGAAGCTTTTCCCTTCAGAAAGGGCACATGGCTATCAATCAGCATATCAAAGCACATGCTGGCCTCCAGGTACTCTCAGAATCACAAATACCTGTTCAGTAGTTTAAAGTCCATGCTAACACCTCAGCCTTCTCACCTCCCCGTGCTTCCCTCCTCCCAGCTATGCTTTTGCTCTCTTTATAATGTCCCTGCTTCTCTCTCCTCTCTCTCTTCTCTATCTCCTGAAATTCTCCTCTCTCTCCCAATAGCCCTAGCCACGTCCAGTTTGTTGGTCATTTTCCAGTCTGCTTCCTTCTCTCTCTGCTCTGGACTCTTCCAGATGCCTCTGGACAAGTAAAATAAACCTTAAAGCAAGTTTTAAAAAAAGTTTATTCTCTCTTATTTACAATACTACTCCCCCAACCATACCATAGAGTGGTCATGTTGGAAGTTTCTTTACTGCACCCCTTGCATACAGACTTGAGGACAGGAGGGTACAGTTAAGACAGTGACTGTGGCTTGCCAAGGCCCCACCCATTTATGTCCTTCATGGCTTCATCCTAGTTGGTCCCTTTCATTACCTACCTTCTTAAGGACACTTTTGCTTTTGTGAGCCTGCCTATCCATTACATTTGAGAGTGTTCCCTGCCAATGTCCCTTACAGCTGGCTTTCACTGCAGCTCAATATGCCTTGGTGTTGTTGCTCAGCTCAGGTAATCAGCGCCTGGAAAACTTGAAGATAGAAGAAGGCAGAAAATCTCTGCCTCCATTCTCCTCCCTCATAAAACTAGCAGAGCAGTGGTTCTCAATCTTCCTGATGCTGCGACCCTTTGATACAGTTCCTCATGCTGTGGTGACCCCAATCATAACATTATTTTGTTGCTACTTTGTAATTGTAGTTTTGCTACTGCTATGAATCATGATGTAAATATCTGATATGTAATCCCCAAAGGGGTCCCTACCCACAGCTTGAGCACCACTGCAATATGCAAGGCAGAAGTTTTCCAATTCAAAGGCAAGGTGAGGGCCCAGATGTGGCACTGGGGTGCAGTGGTTCTCAAGGTCGCATGTCAATTGAGTATGCCTGGGAAGGCTCATCTTGTTCTGGGGCTGAAGAGGGAGCAGACTTCATCTGCAGGTTGTGGTCCCAAAAGCAAGCAGGCAGGGAAGCAGATTCCTTACCTCACTCCACCCTCCCTGGGACAGCCATGTCCTGGTTCTGAACCTCGTCATTGCCTCTGTGTCCCTCTACACAGCATCAATCCACTCACACCCAATAAACACTTGTGGACCGAACACCAAGAACCATTCTCTCCGCAAATGCCATTTGTCTGATACTTATGCACCCAAAAATAAACAGTGAAGATGTGGTATGTGCGCAGCACTGGGGTGCAGGGATCTCAAACATACAACAGGGACCAGATGAAGGACCTTAAAACACAGAAATTCAACAGGTGACTTTGCAGAAGAGGAACTGGTAGAGCTGGGAAGAATCTCTTGGGGTGGCCAGATAACTAACTAGGGGCAGAGCTGAGGCAGAAAGGCAGCTCAGATCACACTCAGTCTCCTTGATGGGAGTCTAGACAAAGAAGGAGGGTATTGTTCTCAAATAAACTGACGGTATGTGTGGGAGGGGTCTCCCAGAATCTGGACACAAACTCCCTTGGAGGTCTTGTTTTTCTTGAAGCACACTGCACTGACAGCTACATAGGAAGGTGTACCCCTAAAGGTGGAAATCCACACATTCTTTTCTACGGTTGAGATGCCTAGAGGAGTCCTAGCCCGGGATCTTTCTCTGGCCTGGGAAACGTTGTGCATCTTGGTAAAGATGCTGTTCAACTTTGGTGGATGATGATGAAGCTGGGCCCCATGCCAGGGGGTGGAGGATTGAGAGTTCAGTCTGGTGGGGCCATGGAAATCCTTTCAAAGTTGATTGACCAGTCCCGCCCAACCAGAATCCACAAGTTTCCTAGCATAGTGAGCATGCTCAGCCCTGTGAGGGGTTTGGTTGGTGCTTTAGGCAGTCAATCCAACCAAAAGCTTTACAAATAGGCTTATCCTTTAAGCCAATAACTCTCATTACAGAATCTCTGTTCTAAGGAAATAATGTGATACACAGAGAAATCTTTATGCTAAAAAGTGTTTGTCACAATGTTGACAGAGGTTCGCTCTGGTGAATTAGTGATGTGAGTCATGAAATATCCCATAATAAGCTGATGTGTATGTATGCAAGAGGTACAGTGAAGAAACCACCAAAATGATGCTCCGTGGTGTGGTTAAAGGTAGGTTTTTATTGTGGGTAAGAGAAAGAAAATAGCCAGCAGCATCTGGAAGAGTCCAGGAGAGCAGGAGGATGGTTGAAGTTGGAGGGAGACAGCAAGACAAAGAGTGAGCATAGCCGAGGGGGACAGGTGACACAAAGGGCAGGGATCTGAGGGGGAGGCCAGGATGCTAGCGTAGACTTTGAGACGTACAGCAAGTGTTTGTAATCAGGGACTGGGGAGCTGGCACAAGTTAACATGCATCCACAGGTATATGCCAGTGGAGCCAATGCCCCTTCTGCCAGCAGCGAGGAAAATGACTCCTTTGGGCAGGTCTGGTTTCACAGGTTCCTGAGGAAGGCTGACTTTCATCAGACCACTGGAAATCCTCCTATAGTCCAGCTTGAGCTCATTTCTAGACATATGGACAGCCTGAGAACTATATATGGACCACCTGAGACCTAACAGGATCTTTGTAATGATTTTTTTTTTCAGTACTGGGGGTGACTCACACATTCTGGGCAAAGGCTCCTCAATGGATCAACATTCACAGCCTTGAAACGATCTTCAATGACTTCACAACTAAAAATAAAGCCACGTTGTAACCACAATTGTCTTATTTTATTTTATGTGTATGAATGTTTCACCTGCATATTTATGTCTGTGAACCACATACATGCCTGGAGCTTTCAAAAACCAGAAATGGGCATCAGATTCCCTGGAACTGGAGTAACAAACAGTTGTGAGCTGCCCTGTGTGTGCTGGGATTGAACCTGGGTCCTCTGGAAGAACAGCCAGTCCTCTTAACCACTGAGCCATCTCTCCAGCCCCCTGTAAAATTACAAAACATAATGATTAACAAGGTATCATATGATAATTAGCTGGATATTGCTGTCATTTTGCAATGCATATGAATATAAAAACAATTAAATTGGAAAACAAAACAACAACAACAAAACATGAAGTTGGGCTAGGCATGGTGGCACTCCCCTGTACCAGGCTCTTTCTTTTGGGGCACCAACCAGCTCTCAACTCATGACACAGAGCCTTATTAGTTTGAATGCTCGGCCTAGCTTAACTCTTTTCTGGCTAGCTCTTTAAACTTAAATTAACCTGTTTCTCTTTCCCTACCTTTTGCCTCGGGGCTTATTACTTTTCTTACCTCTATAGATCTTGCTTTCACTGCTTCTTATGTCTGGCTGGCCGCAGCTGCCTGGCTTCTGGCTCCAATGTCTCCCTCCTTCTCTCCTCCTCCTTCTCTCCAGCCTAGATTTCTCCTCCTATTTATTCTCTTGCCTGCTAGCCCCACCTACCCCTCTCCTGCCTAGCTATTGACTGTTCAGCACTTTATTAGCCCAATCGGGTGCCTTAGGCAAGCAAGGTGAAACAGATGCAATACTTTCCCACATAATTAAACACACATTCTTACATTGTTAAACAAATGCAACAAAAAAATGTAACATACCTTTACACAGTTAAATATTCTGCGACATAAACAAATGTAACATGTCTTTATATAGTTTCAATAATATCCTACAACAACCACATTTAATCCCAGAACTCAGAAGGCAGAAACAGGTAGATGTCTGAGTTCAAGGCCAGCCTAGGCTACATGGTGAGACACGGTCTCTAAATAAAACAGCAACAACACATTAGGTCATATACCTTGCATATTTGATTTTTGTCAATAACATACCATAAGGCTAAAAAAGAAAACCCAGGTTCAAATAACACACACTGAGTGATTTTAATAGCATGGAAAGTACCGGTCAGGAAAAGATGAGGAGGAAATATATCAAATGCTAACAACTCCTTTCATGCAGCAAGCCACTGGGCCTTTTACTGTGGTGGCTCCTGTGACTTTGTCCTCAGGCCTCTTATTTTGTATAAACTTCTCCATGGAATGTTAGAGGGAAGGTCTTGACAGTAGCTGTGAGAGAACAAGCAGGCAGCTGGGTGAGTCCAGAGCCAAGAGAGAAAGCAGTAGACTGAACATGGCCAGCAGGGTGGACCTGGCCAGCAGAGAAGCAGGAGCAGAGAGAGAGGAACATAGAGAGAGGGAGAGGAAAGGAAGCTCTCTCTCTCTCTCTCTCTCTCTCTCTCTCTGAATATATAAATAGGGTTATAAGGAGAATGGGTAGTGGGCAGGGAGCCCATGAACTGAGGGAGCGTAGGGTGAGAGGCTGCCACCCCGAACTGTGGTACTGCAGGAGCTCAGAGGTCAGCACCGTGCTTTGGTATGCTAATAGGCACCACAGTCATAGGGAAAAGGCTCCTTTTGCTAGAGGGGAACTGACTTCACAAGTTCCTTTAGAATGCTGGCTTTAATCTAAGTGCCAGAAATTCTCCTCTAGTCCAGGATTGCCTTTTAGAATCTGGGAACTGGAGTTTCCTTTGGCCTTGGCACCCAGGTTCTACTATGGTGCTGGGATCCACTCCAGGGCTTCCTAAAAGCCAGGCAAGCACTCTACCAACTGAGCTACATCCAGAGCCTCTCTCTTCCGTTTTTTTGAAGACTCTGTATCCTAGGTGAGCCTGACACCATGTAGCCCAGGTTAGTCTCAAACTTGTAATCCTACTGCATGAATTGCTAAGCCCAGGGCATATATCTTTAAGCTAAAAGATAGCCACATACTACCAGTGGATAGCGGATTGGCCATCACAGTTGTGAAGGTTAAATGTCTGTGTTCTGAGAATGACAAACCTGACTCAGGGGACAGGAGGGAGAGCACTGACTGACCCACTGCCCCTGAATGTTCTTAACTGTGAGAAGAAAACAGAACCTTCAGTTTCAAGAGTCCACTGTGTGAAGAAGGTCCGCTGAGAAGGGAGTCGTGCCTGTACCTCTTGGCTGGGACAGGCCACAAAGAATGCGGGGGCTCTGCCTGGGGGAATGAACAGACTCTGCTCTCTTGGGACTATGAAAGCTTTCTAACCCAGAGGGCAGGGGAGGCAGGGAGGCCCAGAGCCTGTGTCCCCTCCTGGGGGCTGAACAGGTCTGTTCTTTTGAATGTTGATTATGGGTCCAGCTTAGAGGTTCTTAAGCCTCCCCACTCTGGGACTCTGGCGTTCTTCCCTGTTCTTCAGGGCGTGCTCCTCTGAGTCTAGGGGAATATAGGCTTTCCCCAGAGGGAGCCACTCTGCCCTGAAGCATCTCTCTGGTCTCTGCAGCTGAGCTGGGGTGGGGGTGGTGAGAACTGTTAGGTATTTCTCTTAGAGAGGAGCCTCTCTGCCGACGCAAATTAATTCCAATCAGACCAAATTAGAATAAAAGATGCCCATGTTTAATGCAGCGCTCCCAGATAGTCCTGGGAAAACATGGAGAGGGAAAGAGAGAGAAGGGGAGACCATATGAAACCTGGAGACCACGTGTTCATTCTCTGGGGGGCAGTTTAGATAGCCCCTGGGAGTGGTCTTGACCTTCCCTGGGGAGGGGTTACTGATCGGCAGGCTTTCTTGACCCTCTCTGGGGAGGGGTCTTATGCCAGGAGCTGGGGTGAAGCCCCCAGGCAAACAATCCAGACTTTTTGTATAAAGGGGTGTTAGGGAGCTGGGGTGATGCTTTAGACCAAACAAGAACCTCTTTTGGGAATGCCTGAGAGACTGCTTAACAGGGGCAGGGAGGGAGCAAGATGCAGAGTGGGGGAAAGCATATTTAATACTATGAAATAATTGTAGATTTAGATAATGGAAAAAGATAGCTGTTTTCCTAATGTTACAGGAATGAAAGCAAGGAGAAATCCTGTCCCTGGGGAGCCAGTGTAAGAAAGCAAGCGAAGCTGCCCCGGAGACTCTGGGAGGTCAAAAAAAGCCTTTCTCCTTTCTTTTTTCTTGTTTGTTTGTCTCTTTTAGTTCTATTTTACAAGCATGCTTGTGCACTGTGTGTGTCTGGTGCCTGTGAAGAGCAGAAGACAGTGCTGGATCCCCAGAACTGGAGTTACACAGTTATGAGCCACGTGGGTGCTAGGAACCCAACCCAGTCCTTGGCAAGAGCAGCCAGTGCCCTGAACTGCTGAGCCCCTCCTCCCGTTCACAACAGAAGGGCTGTGGAGACAGATCAGTCACTCTAGCTATGCAGTTTCGGGGAAATTCCTCAGCATCTGGAGCCTCAATGTCTTCATCCATAAAATAGGAATAATTATGCCTCCTACAAAGAACTCTATGAATGGCATGTTTTAACTGAAACCATGTCTAGCCAAAAACATCCCCGTGCCTTTCAGTCCCAGGAGAGATTGACATGTATATGTAGAGGAGTTGGAGCTGGGGGTCCAGCAGGCAAGGACTGCAGGGTCAGCAAGAGGGAGTGGGGGGAACCTGAAGCTGAGGGTCCGCGGGAATAAAGCCCTACTTTTTGTTGCATGACACATCTGGTGTATTTGTCCTGCATGAGGGGAGGGGCGAGGCGAGGAGCTAAAGTTGAAGGTGAAGCAGGGAGAGGGGCAGCTGAGGAGTGTGCAGGTCCAGAGCTGAATGGATGCCATGTTTACCCTTCCCAGGGCAGCTGCTGAGACAGCCACGGTGCACACCATGTGATAGGAGCGAGCCCGAGGCTGGTCCCCTTTTCCTCTATGGTTCCTGTTCTCCTCTCTTGATGGGGGCCTTTTTGGCTGGATAGACTTCTGTTCCAGGGATGCATTTGATCTATAGGGCAGTATAATGGCCAGGTGGGGGGGGTCTCTTCCCACAGTACCATAATGCAGGTTTCCTCTGGTCAGATTTTTCCAATAGTTCATTAAAGGCTAAGTCCCCCTATCCTGTGATAATATGAAGCTGTGTTCTACAGACAAGATATTAAAGGTTGTATCAACATCAGTATGTCAGTGCTAGGAGACACACGGGATCACAAGCACTAAACGGTCTCTTTTGAGGTTTTGAGGGTTTAAGGGCTCAGGTTCTCGGCTGCTGGATTCCAGACTCCAGTCTGTCTGGAGACTTCTGGTTGTCTCTGGTTCCCTCAACTGACTCCCAGGATGCACCTGTCTACTCTGGCAGTTGTCACATTTGTATGGCTCTGACCCCCAGGACAAGCCTGCTGATTGGTTCCCACCCTCAACCTAGATTTGTGGAATGGTGGAACTGTAAGAGAGCTTAGGAGCCCTGCTAAGCACAGCTCCGCAATTATACTGAAAAGGAAACTGAATCCCTGGGAAAGAAATGGAGGTTTCCAGTGAGTAGCATCAGGACCAGAGCCAGCATGGAATCTACCAACTCCTCCCTAGTCAAGACCATGGCACAAATGTGATCCCTCAGGAAAGTTTCATCAGCCGGTCCCCATCAGTATGATCAGTCTCCTGGGGCTGGAGAGGCAACTCAGCAGTCAAGAGCATTGGCTTCTCTCCCAGAGCATGGGGTTTGATTGCCAGCATCCACATGATAGCTCAGCAACCACCTGTAACTTCAGTTCTGGAGGATCTGATGCCCTCTTCTGGCCAGTGTTGTGGAAATTCATTCCACCAACAATTTTGGGCTACTGGCCTTTAGGGCGTGGCTTCTATGTGTGGGCATGATCTCTTAAGAGGAGGAGGATGGGACTCTCTAGCTCTCCTGTATGGTGCTGGGAGGAGATCAGATCCATTGACCCCAGGGCAGAACGAAGACCATGGCGGCTCTCTGCCTTGTTGTTATTTCTAAGTGTTCCCTAATAAATCTTGGTTATCCTTTTATTTGGGCGCTCATGGATTCACTTAACATTGCCTGCAGGCCTCCTCAGGCACTGCATGCAAGTGGTGCACACACACACACACACACACACACACACACACACACACACAGAAAAACACCCATACACACAAAATAAATCTTTAAAAAAAAGACCAGCCTCCTCCTCAATTCATATTCATGTATGACACCCCTTCCCAGTGTGTCCTGGGCATAGGGGACAGTATGTGACACAGTGAAAATGTCATCAATGCAATCCATGCAGACGTGACCAAAGCAAAGTACTCAGATCCCACAGGGTCTTTGGGGCCTAGAAAACACACTGAACAGATTTTGCCGGGACAGTGAACTGAAACATGATTGTGCCTGGGGCCCAGAAAGGCCTCGGCTGGCATCCCAGCTCTGTTGCCTGCTGTGCATGAGCATCCAAGCTGCTTCACTTTCAGCTCCAGTTTCCACATTTCAGGGTCAGGTGCACAGCTCAGTGAGCTGTTGGGGAGCTGCAGTCCAAAGGGCTGTCCCGGCATCGGGTGGACACTGAGCCCCCACACTCTGGTGTTTTTTCAAAGGAGAGAGGCAACATTGCTGTCCCTGCCCTTGACACTTCCTAGAAGCAACTCCACTCTGCACAGGACCTGGCCACTGGCCAGAGGAAGTCAGTGGCCAGGGTCCCTCTACTTAGTCACCTTCTTTGGGAAGTGGGCCTTGTAGGCAGTTGCAAGCCTTGTGCTGAAACCCCTTTTGGCTCACTGCCCCCAATAAAAAGAATCCACAAGTAGAAAGTACCCGAAACCTGGCAGAAAAAGATCTGGCCTTGGATCAGGGCACTGCTGTGCTGAGGGCCACTAAGTCGATGCCATCACACACAGGGGTGTTGGCAAGGTGGAAGTGGGTTGGCGCAGCGTATCTGTGGGAGGTAGACATGATGGTAGCAGCAGGGTCTTGCTCCATGGGGGCACGGTAGAGATGGAACTGGAGCCTGAGCAGCTGTCACCAGGGTTCTCATGCTCATAAGGGGACATGATTCATCTCCGAGATCTTGTAAAGAGGCTTAGAAAGTACAGTAGCAG
>LOEQ01006814.1:15074-25459 GCA_001685075.1 Bramus lutescens | reverse complement strand
TTGCTCTTCCTGGCTTGCTCAGCATACTTTCTTACAGAACCCAGGGCCAGCCTTCCAGGGTGACACCACTTTTTGTGTCAATCAGCAAAAAATGCCCTATTGGTACTTTTGAAGACTTTTTGTTTCATTTTGGTTTTGCTTGTTTGTTTTATTGGACTTTAGCATCTTTGATTTTTGTTTTTGTGGGGTCCTTTTGTATGTGTGTTTCTTGGGAATATTTTTGGTTTGTTTCTTTTTTTTGTTTTTCTTTTCTGGGAGAGAAAAACAGAGAAAGCATAAAGTTGGATGGATAGGGAGTGGGGAGGATCTGGGAAAGTTGAGGGAATGAAAAACATGATCGAAATATATTTTATGAAAATATTTTTTAATATAAAAAGAATTAAAAATGAAAAAATGCCCTACAGACAATTTGATGGGGGCATTTTCTCAACTTAAATTTCTCTTTCCAGATAATTTTAGCTTGTGTCAAATTGGAAAACAAATAAAAACCCCACAAACACTGAACAGGAGGAACCTTTTGGAGTTAGCACAGAGTGGAAGCTGAGAGCACAGATCTGAACAAAAACCAGGCTCTACCCTTGGCTCTTACTCAGCTGTGCAAGCATCATGGTGAGCACCATTTTCTTCATCTGCAGCACCCACTGCACACACTGCAGACACTGGATCAGAATGACTGAAGCACACAGAACAGCAGACACTGGTCCTCATCTGCAGCACCCACTGCATACACTGCAGACACTGGATCAGAATGACTGAAGCCCACAGAACAGCAGACACTGGCCCTCATCTGCAGCACCCACTGCACACACTGCAGACACTGGATCAGAATGACTGAAGCACACAGAACAGCAGACACTGGCCAGGTTAAGTCTTCAGCACTGCACAGTGGGTCACAAAAAGCCAGATGCCTTTGAGTAAGAAGACAGCAATTATTGGAGTTGGAGCAAGGCAGGGAAGCCCTAGTGACCCTGTGGTGGTTTGAGCAAGAATGATGACTTCTTAGGGTCATAATGGCTCTGCTTGGGATTAGGAGATGTGGCCTTGTTGGAGGAAGTGTGTCACTAGGTGGGCTCTCAGCATCTCTCTCTTCCTGATGCCTATGGATCCAGATGCAGAATTCTCAACTAGTCCTACTACTATGTCTGCCTGCGTGCTGCCGTGCTTCCCACCACGACAATGGGCTAAACTGCTGAAACTGAGCCAGCCCCAATTAAATGCTTCCTTTGTAAGAGTTGCTGTGGTCATGGTGTCTCTTCACTGCAATAGAACACTGAGACAGACCTCAAACTGATGCTAGACTCTCATAGTTCAGTGTTTCATGAAAAGCAAGTGAGTGGGCAGTCAAGCCTGGCACTGTCTTTCCCACATGACTGACTGTTAGGGATTTGGTAAGGACAGCCCATTGTGATCCCCTAGCTGATAAGAGGGATTTTGGAGTTAGGATAGTAACAGAAGTCACTAACCTGTAGGAATTTGGTAAACCTGCTCACTGGCCTTCTTCCCTCCAGGCGAAGTGTTGGCAAATCTGGGAACTAGTGTCCCATGACCCCACAGGGCAGGTGATAGCTAGACCCCTAAGCTGGAGAGCATGTATATCCCAAGAGGCCCGAACAAGGTCTCTTTTTTCTTATGAATAGTGCAAACCACTTAGAAGCCAGTCCCACTGATGGCCACCCCTTTGCCTGGAGCAGACTCTGGGGCAGGGAGGCCAATCCAGCATGCAGCTCCAATGCCAAAAGGCAAGAAGATGGGGGAGACATGCTGAGACTGGAGGAGGTGTGGGGAACACAGAAAAGAGCTAGCTTTTGCACGCTGCACCCCTTCCCTCACCCTGCCTCGACCACTGGCTGTGTACAGTTGAATCATCTTCCCCATTTCACAGGTGAAGAAAGGCAGGCACCGCTGGGGCGAACTGCCCAAGTCAGCTGGCTGTAGAAAGAGATGGGGCAGGCTAGCTGCTGAATTGACGGCTATAGGCTCAGCGTCTTCTGAGGGGCACAGCCTCCCAACAGGTGCGTCCCTCTGTCAGAAACACCCGACATTAAGGGTCAGCATACATGGCAATTGTGGTGGGCGAGTGGGCAGCATAGCATCCTGCAAGCATGTGCCCGTGTACCCCTACAATTAAAATCAACCAAATGTAAGCAGGCAATATTGTCTTTGGCCATGACTAAGGTAACTGAATGCAGCGTTACTGCATCTCTTAGGCTCGTGCCTCCTGAAGAAAACTGACGATCAAAGTCCTTCACAGCCATGCCTTCTGGCTTTTGTTTTAATTTTTTATTTATGAGTTTGAGTGTTTGCCTGCATGTATGCCTCTGTACCACTTGCATGCCTGGTCCCTGTGAAGGCCAGAGATGGGCTTCGGATCCCCTGGAATTGGAGTTACAGATGGTGGTGAGCTGCTGTGTGGGTTGAAGGAAAAGCAGCAAGTGCTCCTAACTGCTGGGTCCCACAGCCCTGTTCTCTACAGCTTCACACACATCTTTTTCCTGCTGCCCGAGCTGTCGGGACCCTATACTATGACCTACAAAAAAAAGTAGGGACCCACAGCATTGTCAGGCTTGGCAATCATTTTGGAAGTGCAGAGACAGTGAAGCTGGGAGCTGCGGGGGCTGAAGTTGGAAGGATCTGGAGGTGGTAAGGCTGTGAGAGTCTGGGCAAGAGCTCAAATGCAAGGGGAACATTCTAGAACTGAGTGGGAACAAGCTAGCTGGAGGTGAAGCCTGGCAGCAAGTACTGCACCACGGCAAAGGTGAGGCACGCTAGCAGGTGACGTTCAAGCATGCTCCAGAGCAGGAGCAACTGGAGAGTTCTGACACCTGCGCCCCTCCCTGGAGCATCTCTCCAGCCACTTATGGGCTGGCCAGCTTATTCTTTGCTGTAGAGTGCTGATTCTGTACAGGTATTAGAACAGAACATGACCAGGAAGATGAATGCTGACCCCAAAGGATAAAGTTGACCTGTGTGATCCAGTTCTGCCCAGTGCTGTGTGGGCTCATTATTTAAATGCGAGGTGGAGAGGATGAGAGAGGTAGGGAGAGAGACCGGAGACTGCCTATCTTGCATGTGGCAGTGATCTTGGCTAATGTAGCTCCTACTAGTTTCAGGAGCCATCTTGTAACGGTGAAGCTAAATTAGGAAGATGCAGCAAAGACCTGATGCAATCAATGCTGAATTAGTCTAGGAACCCTCAACCTCTGTGTTTATCAGTTCTCTCTGCTGTTACAAGCCAGGTCCTTCCTAAGGAGATTCGACTTATCAATTAATAGACTCCCGAACCCTGGGTAGGGAACGATGATGCCCTCTGGAGCTCACGACATCAGAGTTGGCTGTGTCCTGCAAGAGCAGCTTCCCTAGGACTAGCACTACACAGCACAGACTGAGCACACCCTGGGAAGTAGGCAGAGGACATGTGCACACTGGAGGAGTTGGGAAAACAGCCAAAAGACAGCAAAAGGCTGGGAGCTGGGGAGTCCTAAGCCTACAGACTGCAGGTCCAGCATGGCTGACTCTCACCTGGCTGAATATCCACACTGGATGCTTCCAGGGGATGAGCTGTTTGTCATCCAGTTGGGCGTCCTTGCCTGGCTCCCCACATCCCCTTTTCTTTCACTCCCCCACTGGCTGTTCCTACTCCACCATGTCCATCTTTCCCTTGTCCCTAACCCTTAAACTGTGAAGTTTGAGAGTTAAAGTAACCAAGTGCCCCCCACTCTCCCAGAACCAACGTTTAGTAGCCAGATTCTAAAACCTGTATTTTGAGGCACTGGGTAGTGCTTAGATATTGATCTCACAGCCCAGGGGTGTCTTCAAAATAGCCCTGTCCTTTTCCTGCTGGCTCTAAGAGAGGCCCAGTAGCCTGTGCCATGGCTCAGCTGTAAGGATTCTAGAGGACTGGACAGCACATAGGCACCACAAAGCCCCATCTGTCGCACCCTTGGCAGAACTCCCCCCAGTCCTTTGTTTCACTATTTTCATGAATCTTCTCCACATCATCTGAACTCAGGCTCAAAAAACAGCACAAAAGCAAATAGTTTATACAGACTTTATTTGTTGCCCAGAGAGGTGAGCACACACAAATGTGGGCAGGCAGCGGCCTAAGAGATACACTGTCACAGTTACCTGCTCCAGTCATAGACAGACCAGAAAGGGGAGGGGGGCTTGTTTCTAGCACACATTGCTATGGGATAATCACAATGACACATTTTATTCTCAGTTCTATTTACTCCATGGAGTGTGGTGAGGGTACACTTCTTACACTAAAAATATAGACTTTGGAATCTCTAAAACAAAAATATCTGCCTCTGCATGAGACCTACTAGAGAGAACACAGAAAAGGAGGGGGAAGGAGCAGCACCTCGAGCTGCCCTTCCGTGGGAAGGCTGCCGTGCTCTCCACGGACACCATCAGCCACTTCTAACCAATGACAAACGAGACAAGAGGCAGGCTTAGCATCTCAGGAGTGGAGAGGGGCAGGAAGGATTTTGGCTTCTCTCACAAAAGGGTCAATTACACATTCAAGTTAGTTCTTCAGGTTCCAACCCAATCACACAAGTAAAAGCCTGCTGGAGAAGTCGCCCACATGCCTTTTAAGCAATGCCCAGGCCAGTCGATTGTGCCTGGGTTTAGGAAGAGGTTGTGGGAGGGTGGGGGGATGGGTTATGCCTCCTGCTCAGAGAATGGCAGCTAGGGGAAACACTCCGCATTAGTATTCGCCGATGCGGGAAGTGGGTTAGATCTGGGGGAGGTGGCTATTCCTTCTCTCTTCAGAAGGACCAAACCCATTCCATTCTTCTGAGCACAGAATCTCCTCTAAGGACCAAGTCTGGATGGCTCACTCCCAACGGCTACTGAAAAGACTCCACTCCTTGCGCACACTCCGAACAGCGATGGTTATTACTTCACACCTCCTTTGCTTATGAAAATTATCCTCATTTATGGCCACAAAAAAAGGCAACTGAAGAAAGAGTGTGACTGGGTCATTCATTCTCTATAATTGATGCTATGGAGACCAAGGGCAAGCCAGGTATGGTGGCACATGCTTGGAACCCCAGCGCTGGGGAGGCAAGAAAACTGCTGCAAGCTGACGGCTAGCGTGGTCTACACAGCGAGACCCTATCTCAGAGCAGGAGTGTTGGAGGGGGCACCAAGAATCACTCAAAAATAGTTAGAGCAGAAAATTTGCTTCTATTTTGATTTTGAATGTGTTTTCCTGCTTAGAGCAAATGTAGATCAGTATAGATGAACATGGGAGCTTAGGAATGCTTAGAGCTCCTCAACATGTCATGTGATCAGTACAGACAAACATGGGAGCTTAGAGGAACTTAGTGCTCCTCAACATGTCATGCCAGAACGTAACCATAGAGGTCCTTTTCCGAGAGGCAGCAGCAGCAGCTGAACTCGAAGTCTTGGCCACCTCAGCTGGTGGTGCTGTCAGGAGCTGATCATGGTTCTTTCCACAGAAGGAACTTGAACAATGGCAGGAAGAGCTGAAGGAGAGAAAGAAAGGGTTCCAGGAAAGCTGAGGCAGAAGAGGCAGGAGCGTGGGTGAGGTCTCGCCCAACCAGCCAGAGCCGGCTAAAGGGTCTCCACTAAGGGGAAGCCAGGTTGGCAGAGAACACTCAGTGCAGGGCCTGGGAAATGTCCAGCGAGGATGGTGAGGGCGACGAGGGACAAACTGGCCTGACCCCACAGTTTAAGAGCCCAGGAAGCTGAGGACAGGGTTCCACAGTCAGGAGGACCCAGGTATGAGTCCTAGCACCCTCATGATTCCAGAAAATCTGATGCCCTCTGCTCTCTTCAGGCACCAGGCACATGCATGTTACAAAGACATACATGTAGACAAACACCCACACATATACAGTTAAAGTCCTAGGCGAAGGTACTGTCACTCTTGCAAAAGACCTTCAAAGACACCGGCAAAGTCACAGGGGAGACAATATGATAATGGTGTCTTTGATGTTCATTATAGACTAAAAAAACCCAGGGGTCCTAGACCCTAACCAATCCTACGCATCAGTATATGAACAATGGATCACTAGACAGGACACAAGGACAATCCCTGCTTCCCTGACCAATAAAGGAGTCTGGAGAGCTGGGCAGGTGGAGGATAAAGTGGGATTAGCAACTGTCCTTTAGGATGAGCACAAACCACAGACTGTCTAGAGGGGAGGCTGGAAGGCTGCCCCAGTCTTTGGGCAGGCTGGGGACTTAGTGGATGCCAGATTTTTATTCAACGTTTATACGAAATTTAAAAGTCCCATCACCAACAAAGAGAAATTATGACTATTCACATTGTCTTTGGGGAAGGTATGGCCACTTTCTGTCTACAAAAAAGGCAGGTTTCATGAGTGAAGGAGACCGGGATTGGGGCTGTGGGTGGGGTGAAGCACACGGCCTCTTGACCCTACCCAAGCTGCATGTGTGTTAGGCAACCAAAACACTGGCAACCTCACAGTGTATCTCTTCAGGTCTTCACCTTCTCCCTGAGAGTCGTCAGGAAGCAACATAGCCCCTTAGGAATCCTAGAGCCAAGGCTTCACTGCCAACATGTTCTTGAGTCTCTGCCTCCCTCCACTCTGGTCACATTGCCAGCTGACAGCACCAGGGTGTCAGGACATTGGCTAGCAGCTGAAAGCTACCCTTGTCAGAGAACAGATGACCACTTCTCTGGTCCCAGGAAACATTGGCATGAGAAAAAACCCAGAGGTCCCATAGCTGCATTGCTCAGGGCTAACAAAGGCAGCCCCCACTCCCCAGGGCGACTCAGCATCAGGGCTTGGGAAGAGCCACTGTCCTCAGCGACACAGCCACTGATTTTCCTGCAGGATGGGCACCTCACACGCCTGTCTATCGGGTGCACGGAGGCCAGAGCAGTAGGTGAAGCAGTCACCAATTTCCCTACACAAAAGGTTGCATGAAAATACAGGAGGAAAAAGATGAGGCAAGAAAGAAGGGGGGTGTTCCCAGGGGACAAAAGGGGGTGTTCCCAGGGGACAAAAGGGGCTGTTCCCAGGGAACAAAAGCAGCGAAAAAGAGCAGCCATGAAGTTATCAAGAAAGTTTTCCCACTGACAGGCTGCTTCAGAATCATTCCCAGCTAGGAAAGGGTTACAATGTTTAGATCTGTCCTGAAGTGATACGCTCAGGAAATTTGGCTCCCAGAGACTTTAATGCCCACTGATTTCTGTAGAACCTGCCTATTCCAGTATGGAGCACCTGAGATCAAGTCAGGGCTGCTGCTGAAATAGAACAGAGATCTCCTGTGCGTAGAGATCAGACAAACCAGGAACAAAACCCCTATTTCAGAGGATGTCAGGATTCAAAAGTAGGGTGGCATTCATCCACCAGGTTCAGAACAGCAATGCCTGCCACTATTTTACAAAGGGTATCTGCTCTGCGTGGCTTGTCTCTGTCCTGTACCAATTGTTAAATATCTTGAACATCATCTTTGCGCCAACAGGACAGTGGAAGTGGTGGTGACACAGGGTCCCTCAACACCAAACGCCTTCAGAGAGTAACTAGATGCCTTAGTGTCAAAGTCTGAGGGTGCAAACCGCGACAAATGGCGCAGCGCGTCCTCACCCAGGGAAAGAAAGCACACACTGTGTACGGGGAGGTCTGTGCACAAAGATGCAGATGGAAAGCCAGCATGACCAGCTTGCTAGTCACTCTCTGTGCACAAAGGAAGGGAAGGCTACAAGTGCTGGGGCCCAAACCCTTGATGTAGTTACAGAATACAGAGAGAAAAATCACTCACATACTTTTAAACCAAGTGCCCAAACTGACTTCATCATTTATAGTTCATTTCTTAGCATGGGTTTTTGTATCTGAGATGCAGAACTTCTGTCAATCAAAAGAAATCTGTGTGACAAGGAAGCTACAGGGCTGAAGGTGGTTTTGGTCCATTGAGTGATGGTGTTCACTACCAAGGCAGCTAAGGAGATGTCTAGGAGCACTTGTGTCTCTCCAGGGTGAAGTAACAACGTAGCCTCAAGAGACAGCAGCAGAATGTCAAACAGTCCCACAAAACAGCCAACAACAACCCCAGATTCACCTTTTGACTCACAAAGAACTGCCACCGAATCTTTCCTAGAGGGCTACAAGATAGACCTGATATCAAACTCCAGGCTAGGAAGTCTGCCCTGGTCGTGTCAGTCACAGGCTCCTTCTCTTTCTCTAGTTTCAAGGAAACCCAAGAAAAGATGTTCAATCCCCTAATGTTGCCGACTTCTCTGAAGCCTTCCTTTACTCAGCTACACTCTTGCTCTCACACTTGGCCCTGCATCTTCCAAAGGTCTGGTGACATCATGTTGACTGCTTCTGGGAATTGATATGGATGACCCCAGGTCAGCGGCATCTTGCCAGTTCTGGTGGTGGCCACTGTTGATGCCCGGATAGTTGATGTCAGGCAGCAAACCTCCTACAGTGTCTGGTCTGACCAGCATCCCTTTCAAGTAGAGATGGATGGGAGGCTGCTTGTGAGCTGCAGCTGGCGATAGCCCAGGAACCTTTCTTTCTCCAGCCTCTCTGCTACCACCCCAAGCCACCGATCATGAAGAGGGATCTCATGAAGGAATCCTCAATGACAGAATGGACTTGGTGGCTTCCAAGGCCAGCAGAGAGTATAGGAGAAAATGTCTGAAAAATGGGAAGCTGGCTCCTTAATGGCGGCAGTTCTGAAGAGGAAGAAGAAAGAGGAGAGGAAGCAACAGGAGGTCGTCCTGCCAGTGGCCCTGCTGGTGCCTGGCTGCTGGCATGAGGGTAGCTGGATGTCTTCCAATGCACACTGAGCAACTGAAAGCTTCCGTGTGGCATGGCTTTGAGATGACCAAGGACAGGGCCTGACTCAGCCTGGCTTCTTCTCCGAGAGACTCATCATTTTCTCAAAAACCAGAACTTCTCTGAGGCAACTCATGGCCCAAATCTTCCACCCCAGCAGAGTCTCAATTGAAGAGGCTGGATAACAATGTCACAGTGAGACAAAGGGACACATGACATGCGCCTGCTCTCAACACAATACTTTGAAGACACCACCACAACTTGGATCTAGCTATCTTTTAAAATCATTTACAAGTAGACTAGTTCTCAACTAAAAATAACCACATGTGTTATACATTTCCACAGCTGCCTGGATTTTCCTCTGAGAGAAGAAGATTCTGTGTTTCACTTGCACTGAACAGAGATCTATTTTAACCCATTCTGGGAAGAAGTGGCAGCACACACTGGCAGCTGTGACCCTGGGACGCACTCGGTTGCTCCCCAGAGCGATCTCACTAGTCCCGTCACTTTACCACTGAGTCAAATGCCAGAAGCAGCAAAATGCCAAGTTAAGCCTAGAAGTAGGAGCAGGACCAGCTTTTCCAATTCCTGGCTTGTTTGTTTTAATAAAGCCTGTTATCTATATCAAGACTCACATTTTTTGCCTTCAGTTATCTGAGGACTTAAATGTAAGTGGTGTTTAGGCTAAAATTCTAACTTATATACATAGCATTCCTTAATGTAGGCAAAGATACCTCCGATCCTTTCATTTTCTTTAATAATCTGATTAAAACTGATCTATGTTATTGTTAAGTGACAGAGAAATTTCTTTGCAGAATAAGAAAACTGTTATGTTTAGCAAAATTCTTATTTCAGAACCTAAGTTAAGTGGGTCAAAGTTTGAGCCAATATTATCATTATTATATTATTTATTAGTGTTAACAGGTTTTTAGCAATTTTCCAGTTTGTGTGGTTGTAGTTATGAGAGACAACCTTTAGGTTCTGAATTGAGAAATTTTCTCCAAGTGTATTAAAGAAACTAAACAGATAAAAGCAAATTTACATTCCAAAATAATTATAGCCTTTGGGACCAAAGTAAATGAGCAGCTCAGAACAGCCTGTCTTTTCAAATATTTGGAACTTTTTGTTTTTATTTCTCTTACTGTACAGTTAGCAATAGTTTTGTTGTTTACTAGGCAAATCCAATCCTACAGGTAACATACATCTTACCTTTAACACTACTGCCATTTCAAAAGTCAGAAGTAAATAAAAATGAAAAATTAGAATACTCTTTACCTTTTCTCCTTTGTATTTCCAGAATTTATACTGAGAGCCTTCCAGACTGTGGTTTTGGGCATTTCATCTGATATATTAATCTCAGAGGGGTCACATCTGAAATAAAAGCTTAGGCTGTGAATATCAAACATGTAAGTAAAAGACACACCCTAGTTTCCCGTGAGCATCACCCCACAAGGAGCGGGAGCGGCTTGAGCATGGAGCTGGGAGTCGGTCTGGAGCCAGGAGAGGCAAGGTGGCTCTGAGCAGGGCTGGGGTGGGGCTGGTGATGCCCCTGCCCCCCGGGGGTGGGTGCTGGTGCTCTCAAAGAGCTGACAGAGGATGCTG
>LOEQ01006814.1:0-11686 GCA_001685075.1 Bramus lutescens | reverse complement strand
CTAGTTCCAGGACAGGCTCCAAAGCTACAGAGAAACCCTGTCTCAAAAAAAATTTATATATATATAAATGTATTTGTGTGCGTGCTCATGTGTGCACTTGTGTGCAAACACCATGTATGTATGCCATGTTGGGGGGGATGTTTTGTCTACATGTACATATTTACATTGTGTGGTTGCCTGGTGCCCGAAGAGGCCAGAATGGGGTATTGTGTCCCTTGGAACTGGAGTTACAGATGGGTGAGCTGCCACATGGATGCTGGGAACAAACCTGGATCCTCTGGAAGAACAGTCAGTGTTATCAGCCGTGAGCCGTATCTCCATTCCTGGCATAAGTATATTTAAGACTCCACTTTAGGCTGTCCTTTAAAGAGATGTCTCCAGTTCATACTGGCACTCAGTATATGTGTGGCCCGTCCAACCACAGTGTTGAAGGGTTAGTTCTACCCTCTTAAGCATTGCTGTCATTTGACAGGTGGAAAAGAATATTCCCAGACAGAGATTGCAGCACAACAGAAGGAGGAACGGGTTTTTCATTGCTTTCGTATTTAAAATTTTAGTTCATTTAATAATATAAGATTTTTAAAAATTCAAGACATTAGACATTAGGAAATTTTATTTTAAAAGATAGTTGAAAAAGATAGCAGTGTCTGCTGAGTGACAGGGTCTGACTAGGCCAGAGCGGGCAGCAGGAAAATATGTATGTATGTATATGTGTATAGATAGATAGACAGACAGACAGACAGACAGATAGATGAATGGATAGGTAGGTAGGTAGATAGACAGACAGTTGGAAGGACACTATTCGGGGCAGCGACCGCACTGAGACATGCCCAGGCCTTTCATCCTTTCTGTGCATGCTCAGGCCATGGCTCATGGTCCATTGTGTAAGACGGCAAGGTGCCAATTGCTGAGGGTGATGAAGACAGAAAGTCCCTCCCAAGCTGCGTTTGCACCATCTGCAATTAGATGCATAACCAATACTCTCAGAAATAATGGGTTTATGCATGTGTCAAATCAGATCTTCTGGAGGCAAAGGAGCCACTGGATCTGAGAATCTCAGAGTGTATGTTCATATGCTAGTTTGATCCTGGGGTAAAATCAAAGGAGGAAATGACTAGTTACCAATTCCAAAACATCAAGGGAACACGGGGAAAGGACCCCTTATCCCTTCCGCAGCTGAGGTAACACTCAGCCCCTGGGTGTTACTTCCAGGATCTCAGACAAGGTATCCTCAGACACCGCCCTCCCTTCCTCTTTCCACTCTGGGAGTCGAGACCCTGAAACAAGGCTGGAGCACAGCAAGGCTCTACCTCCTCCTCCTTAGCCTTCTTCTTCGCGTCATCCAGCTTCTTCTTTTTGCTTTCAGGCATTAGGTCATCCAGCCAGCTCAGTTCACGCTTGGAGAAGCAGAGATCCATGACTTTCCTGACGAAGACCAAGGCCAGGACCTGACGAGAAGGGAAGGTGGTAAAGGGGAGCCTCTCCTGAGGAAGTCAAGCAAAACGACTTCCGCAGCAAGCGAGGACATCTCAAGCAGAACTGCGCTCTTGATGGTTGCAGCAGTAGCCACTCACTGTGCCACTGGTACCCAGCACGAGGCTTTTGACATTATTTACTTTTAAATTTTTATAGATTTTTAACATATATATTGTTATGTGTACTACATGTTTATGTATGCACGTGTACTATGTACATATGTATGTGTACTATGCATCTATATATTCATGTGTACTATGTACCTATGTATACACGTGTACTATGTATCTATATATTCATGTGTACTATGCATCTATATATTCATGTGTACTATGTATCTATGAATGCACGTGCACTGTGTATCTATGTATGTGTGTGTACTATGTAACTATGTATGCATGCGTACTATGTGAATGCCTGGTGCCATGGAGGTCAGAGAAGGAATCAGTCTACCAGGAACTGACATTTAATCTACAACATAAATGAACTGAGCATCCATTCTTCAAACTTAAGCAAATTCAGGAAATGAGGCAATGCCACATGGGCAGCTAAGGTAGCAGAAGTCACAGAGATAGACAGCAGCACTGTGGGTGCCTACACATGTGCAGAAAAGGAGAATGAGGGTGGCAGCCTGAAGTTTCTGTTTTGCAATATAAAGGTCTAGACATGGATAGTGATGCTGGTACCTCAACAATGTTCTTAATCCCACTGACCCATACCCTTAAAAGTGGTGAATACACGCTGGGTAATGATGGAGCACGCCTCTAATCCCAGCATTCTGGAGGGAGAGGCAGGTGGATCTCTGAGTTCCAGGACAGCCAGGGCTACATAGAGGAATCTTGTCTTGAAAATCTAAATAAACAAATAAATAAAATGGTGAACACAGAAACTTTTATGATATACATTTTTTTTACCACTGCTTCAAAAATAACATGGATATTTTTTATTAAAAGAACCTTCACTCAGTAGCCAGGCCACATACCTTAATCCCAGCACTCGGGAGGCAGAGGCAGGCAGATCTCTGAGTTCTAGGCCAGCCTGATCTACAGAGTGAATTCTAGGACATCCAGGGCTACACAGAGAAACCATGTGTGTGTGGGGCGGGGGGCAGAGAACCCTTACCATCATCGGGAAAACAATGGCAGCTGGTGATGCCTTGATTACCCAGAGCAGGACAAGGCAGGTGAGCTGGATGAGGGTGAAGAGGTGGACTTTGCGCAGGGGCACGTGCCGCAGGTAGATGAAATCTGGCTGGTGTTTTGCAGGCATCCCAAAAAGCTTCAGACGATCAAAGAACTGGAAGAAAGAAGACACACTGGCTCTGTAGGTCCCTGAGTAGGAACCTCAAGCCCATGGTAGCCCGCACCACCTGCTGCGCACAGCAGCTGGGGCTGTTTCTCCCGGAGAGAGTGGAAACTGGGTCTCTGAGACAACAGATTTGGCCAAGGCCTGAAGTGGCAGTCAAGACAAAAAACCACCTTTTCTAGTTCCAGGTACCGCCCCCAGCCAAATACACACACTGCAGCTGCAGAGAGCGTTCCCAGGTGGGTGACCATAAGCCAACTGCACCTTTGAGCATACTATCAAAACCAACTCCACCCAGGCGTGGTTACACAGACAGGCTGGGTCAAAAGGATGGCCATGAGTTTGAAGTCAGTCTAGGCTACACTGTGGGTCCCCAGTCCAACTGAGCTACAGAATAGGACACCGCTTCAGTGAAGAAATTCTCTCCCCACAAATCCCTAAGTTCCCAAACCCAACTCTCTTGCTTGTTCTTTGAAAGGTTTGAAGCTACTTATTTACAAGATCAAAAAAGACCTCTTAAAATTCTGGATCGAGGAATTGTGATGTTCTGGGGCTAGAGAGATGGTCCAGGAGAAGGGCTGGTGTGCAAGCCTGACGACCTGAGTTCAAATCCTGGGACCCATATAAAGGTGGAAGGAGAGAAACAGCTCCACAAAGTTGTCCTTTGACCTCAGTATGCCTGTTGTAGCATGTGCACCCCCACATAGCACCCCACAAACACATACACACTCCACCACCATGCGTGTGGAAGTCAAAGGACTACTTATAGAAGTTGGTTCTCTTCTTCCACCACAGGTTCCAAGGATGGAACTCAGATTCGTTAGCCTTGGTAGCAAGTGCCTTATGGGATTAGTAGCAAGCATCTTAAGGGCTTGGTAGCAAGTCCTTTCCTGCTGAGCCATCGGTGATTCTTTGGTTCTTGACTACAGGAATTTGACAAAGTGTCCCTGGTTTAATGCCAAATAATCACAACACGACTGTGACATCAAGTCATGTTATCCTGGCAGTCAGTCCTCTCACACCAGCATGACCTTATTTCATACCCCATATCTGAAGACATTTCTTAGCCAAATGGCAAGATAAGAAGTAATGTCTCAGGAACCAGCTGTGCCTCTCTGGTTGGGACAAGTGAATATAGCAAGAGACATGGCCCAGCTGAACCACACAGTACCTGGATTCCATGCAGAGAAGAGACTCCCATGTAGAGGAAAACTCCATAGAGCACTGGCATCGGGATAAACTGCAGACAAGGGAGCAAGACAGGAATGTGGGACACCAGCAGGACTTAAAGCAATCAAATCTTATTTATTTTTTGAGACAGGGTCTTACTGTGTGGCCTTGGCTGGCATGGAACTCAATATGTAGACCAGGCTTGCCTTGAACTCATGGACACCCACCCATCTTTGCCTCCTGAGTGCTGGGTTAAAGGCCATGTGCTACCATGTACCACCTATATACATTTTTAACTCTGAACATGAAACCAAGCCACAGACAATTTCATAAATCTCTCCTTCCGTTAAAATGGAAACAAAAGGATAAGTCAATGATGATCAAAATCTTTTTATTTTGAAATGAAATTGTTAACCATAGGTAACATGGGCCTTGTGTCTCCTCCAGCTTCTCCCTCTGCCAGCCATCCTCCTTCCTCAGTATGAGGACACAGATGGGATACCCATACAGTTACGGACATGTGCACACACTCATGATCATGCACACACACACACATGTACACACATTTGTGGTAATGTGCACACACATACATGTGTTTGTGGTAATGCACACACATTCACAAACACTAGTCATGTGCAAGCACACACGCAAACACATGTGCATACACATATATACACGTACACATTTGTGCTCATGTACACACTCTCATGGTCACGTGCACACACACATATATACATACATGCACAAACTTGTGGTCATGTGCACACACATGCACGTACACACTTGTGGTCAAACGCAAACACACACTTCACTGGTGTGATTTAAACCTTCCATATTCTCATCAGGTACCTCCTCGGGAACTTAATGTATTTTCCCACAAACTAGAAAAAGTTCGTTTTTATTGACCTAGAGACTTGAGGGCAGCAGAGAACACGTTGTTACGCTGGGTTTTTACGTGGTGCCCACAGTATGTGAACATGGCTTTCTTGTCACATCATGTCTTTAAGCTTCCACACAGTTGGCCTTGAATTTGCTGTGCACAGAAGGAAGGCCTTAAACATGATTTTCCTACCTCTACCACGTCCCCACCCTGCCTGGCTTCTGCAGTGCTGAGCCAGGAGCCGCTGCCCAGCATCCTGTATGCCTAGTCTCTCAGTTTGCTTTATCCTGGGGCTAAAGAACAAGACGACTCCTCTCAGGGTAACAAAGTCCACACTGGATTCTCGTGTTGCCCCACTCTAGAGTGACATCCTGGTCTGCTGATGAGTCTGTAGCACTGCTGGATGGTTGTCTGTGCTGGTGAGTCTATTACCAACTTGATATAACTTAAGAGTCACCTGGAAAGAGGAAATTGCAGTAAAGAACAGCCTGTGGGCATGTCTTAGTTAATGATTACTGTGGAGCCCACTGCGGGCAGCAGCATCCCTAGGCAAATGGGCCCAGATTGTATAAGGAAGTCAGCTGGGCATGGACCAGCTTATGAGCCAATATGCCACACAGTTTCTACTTCAGTTCCACCCTGCCTTTCCTTCATGATGGACTGTTACCTAGAAGTACAAGGTGAAATAAACCCTTTCCTCCCCAAGTGGTTTTTGGTCATTGTCTTTATCACAGCAGTAAAAAACATACAAGAACAATATCTACAATCCTGTCAATCGAGAGGCAGAGGCAGGACAACTGCCGCAAGTTCAAGGCCAGCCTAGTCTACATAGTGAGTTTTAGCCAGCCAGGGCCATGTAAGACCTGTCTCAAAAACAAATACCCAGGAGAAAGAAGGGCTGGGACATGGCTCAGCAACACAGTGTTTGTTTTGCATGCAGAGGCCCTGGGTTGGTCCTCCAACACGAAGGGACCTATTCAAAAAAGAAAGAAAATGGCAAGACAGTGGTCCATAAGATGACTTATTACATTTTATATTTACCATGTTTGTTTTCTTAAGCACATTTAATGGTCTTACTCACAAGGATGAACTCTTCCAGGGCAGGGATCTATATATGTATATAATGGAGCCATTGCATCCCCAGCAAGGTTCCTGGCACAAAGACCCTCGATGACTGATTACCTTTAAGACAGCTGTCATGAAGACCGAACAGCCCATCAGCACGAAGATCATAAGGCCTGTAACTCTCTGCTCTCGGATGCCTAGGAACTTGGGCTGTTCCCCGGGAGCAGAACACTCGGACTCCAGCTTGAGGCTGTTCACATGTGTGATGGACAGGACAGTAGCAGCCACAAACCAAGGCAGTCCCATGATGGAACAAACGCCCAGCATGATGGCCACCATCAGCAGGTCCAGGTGGTAGCCACAACCTTTCTGGGGGGAAACAGGCAAGTTCAGGGCCCTGGCTGAAGCAGGTCATGTAATGGTGAGCTAAAGGCTTCAGGCTGAAAGCTAGCAGGAGTGTAAGGCAAAGAGTCTGGAGAATTCTTACAGCCCTCCCAGTTAGGAGGAAACAGAGAAGAAAAAGGGAAGTTTGGTTTGTCCTATATATATGCAAATATCTGGTCTTTATACAGCTATACAGCGGCCTCCAGCTTCCTTTGCCTGAGTCTCACACATTCAAAACCAGCCTCCACTAGAAGAGCGGCAGAAAGCAAGCCACATAGTGACCATTCTAGATACTAGAGAGCAACGCTTTTATTGAGCTCCTGGACGCCATCCCCATCCTTGCTAAGTCTGGATTTTGCCATAGAGATAGAAAGCATGTGGCATCTCACTAATACAAGAGTCAGAGCTAATCCTAGTCTGTAATCCTAAACTCAAGATTCATCTTAAAGCCTCACACTGGATCTCAATGGGACAAATTCTGCTTCTGGAAAGCAGAGGCCCAAAGTCCTGAGCTGAACCTTAGGAGGAAAAGCTGTTTAGTTGTTGATTCAGAACATGTAGCTATTTAGGGACCAGCAAGACCTCTGTCCACCCATCTCTACACACCCTGAGAGGGGAGTGACGAGTCCACGCTCCTCCTACACCACATCTCACGCTCCACTGTTCTTACCTCTAGCCAGTCTTCGTTATTAATGGGCAAGCAATGAAAAGCCCTTCTGAGACTTTATTCAGTTCAGTTCCTGGTAGAGCCAGGCCTATCCTAAAAGAGAAATGTTAAGAAGCTGCCATTTCAGCCGTCTAGGCTGGAATCTCTGGTTACCTTGAGTTTATGCTCCTTCCTGTTAATGATGACAGCGGTGATCTGCTGGTCCATGAATATCAAGATAGTGCACAGGAGAGCCGGGATAACTGCAGCTATCACCGTCCACCAGGGGTTAGGGCCGATGGGACTAACAAACCATCCTCGGTCATCCCGTGTTGGCTAAGAAATTAAGAACAAGCTGGATTTTTGCTTCTTAACTCTGGAGCAAAACAAATCAAGCTTAATCATTAGTCTACTCATCTTTTTGTTCTCATTTGAATGAAAATCCTTAGAAAAACAAAACAAAACATGAAATACAGCAACCCCTGAGGAAATCTCTGGCCTTTTCCCCCAAATCCCCCTCAGCAATCAATCATCACTTAACAGCTTCCTGTGGAATATTCACTAATCCTACACGGCCTTCTATTTATTCCCCAAGTCCCCAAGTGCAGAGAAAGCAACTATATCTCAGTGTCAGTCCAAGTAAATTTATTAGTAACTAAATCTGTTGTTTACAAAAAAAATGACTTCCCGAGACAAATGTGCGTAATGAGGATGATTCTCGCCACTCCTCGCCAGAGCTGAGGACTGTCTGAAGTACAAACGACAGCCACGTGGATCCAGGTCACTCAGATTCTTGTCCATCAGTCCTCAGCAGTGGTGAAAAGGAACCCAGGAACTGGAGACTTAAGAGTCCCAGAGCTTGGGGATGTCTGACCTAGGACCCTCTTCAATGGCTTTATAAGCATTTGTTCAAACTCTGAGCCCCACCCTTGGTGCACACCAAGAAAAGACAAATGGTATTGGAGGATAAAAGTTGTTATTACCCAGAATGACCCCAAACTCAGCAAATACAGGAGAGATCGCTATATCTGGAGCATTTGGCTGCTACATTAGTTATGACACTTGGATTAAAGAACTCTTCAGTAATGCTGGTAAGTCCTGGGTTTTGAATCAGTTAAATAATTCTAAAACTTTACAGCCTCTGTTTCCATAGTAAGACTATGTAGTCATAGGTAGTAGTTAAGTTCTCAGGCCAACACAGAAGCTTGCTAATGCATTAATGATACTATAGGTGGTCGCACAGCCGGGCCTGCTATCTCTGTTGACTCAATCAGCTGCAGATTAGAGATGCTGGGGAGGTGCCTCTGGGTTACACTGCTCTCTAACACTGCAGGTATAACAGCACGGAGCTGCCGTAGGTAAGAGCGGTCTAGAGATGCTGTAAGAACAGAGGCGCTTGCACACAGGCAAATACAGCATTTCCTTGCTAGAATGGAGCATAGAACTAGTCCCCAGTGGATAAGAGGTGACTATGCCAGCCTTCAGCCTGGCCTTGGGAGCTGGGGCTGGCTACATAAGGAGAGAAGGCAAAAGACTGCTTCTTCTCTGCTTCCTAAGCTGTCTGCACCAGCCACCATATTTCCTCGGATCTTTTCCTGCCTCCCGGAGGTCCCAGAAATCAACTCAGGTCTTAAGCCTATGTATGCACCATGGAACTTCCCCAAGGACTGCTTAATGCTCCAAATTTGCCTGTTTTTATACAAAATCTATTTGTCCTGTAGCCAGCTAGGTATTAGAGAAAAAGCTGATAGTGACCATTCATACAGGGCTAAGAACACCAGGCTCTTGGAGGTGTTTCTTAACCCTTTCAGCATTTTAACAAGTTTAACAAAATTAAACAGACAAAATAGAGAGAGAGAGAGAGAGAGAGAGAGACTCCTTACAGTGAGGAAGACAGCAAAGTAACTCACCATGGAGCATCCCTGCCTATCCTGGAACTCACTCTGTAGACCAGGCTGGCCTCAAATTCACAGAGACGTACATGCCTCTACCTCCTGAATGCTGGGATTAAGGAGTATGCCATGGAGCATCAAGGACCGCCTCTACTACCTTCTGTCTTCCTGCCATCCTCAACTCCTCCTATTCTGGAGTTTTCTGAAGAAGCTGAGCACACCCAGGCTCTCTGCCTTCTCCACCCAATGAGGGTCTGTGGAGTTAACTAAGCTCAGCTCTTCAGTCTCATCTGCTTATAACCCTTGCACTGAAATAGAGTTGGGATCCCAATGAATCAGCAGAACTTCAGTTTGCATGTGAGCTTTTAAACTACTGTGGATTATAAATAAACAAACGTAAAATATGGTTGAAGAGATGTCCTGATGGCTCAGCAGGGGCCCTGAACTCCAAACAAGATCTTCTTAGATCTTAAGTCGTTTTTACTCCTTCCCAGTTCCTTAAAGCTGGAGCTCTGTGAAGCATCACCCAAGTGCTCCTGGGGCCACCTCTCCACACCAGCACATCTTTATGGAAATGGCATTTTCCATTCAACTAAAGCTTAACAGGGCAGGTATTCATAAAAACACAATTACCTTTTGCCTATTGAACCTCTGAGCTCAACTTCAGACCAATCTACACTCAGGCATCCACGTACCTTGAACACACTGGGAACCTGAAGCTTTGGTGATGGGACTCCAATCAAGAAGTCGATGATCACCATTGTGAAGATGCTGAGGAAGACGGCAAAGTCACTCACCATAGAGCGTGCCTGGCATGAGAAAGAACCAGAGCAAAGAAGTTAGCACCTCAAGAGTTACTGTTCCTCAGAAAACACTTAGCAGCTGAACTAACAGAAAACTAGTTAATCAAGACTGTTTTAATATACTCAAAGTGATGCCATAACGTGTGTATGTATAATACGGAACAACAAACCTCTGACCAAGTCTACTGTCATCAAGACCAGTCCCCAGAGAGCCCCGATTGGGGTGCACGGGTCCAGCCGAGGTTGTCTCAGCAGCACCTTCACGCCCTCCCCACATCCCGGATCCACTCCATCCACAAGGCCTATCAGCCAATATTCGGAACATGCCCAGAACCTGAGCTTGACTTGCCATCCAAGCTGTGCCCACACTCAGCCACAGTCACTGCCATCTCTCAGTGGGGCAACTGCTTCTTCACCTTTGCCCTCCAGTGTTCCTGAAACACAGCTTCTGGAGTAAGGTAGTTTACCTTGGGAAACTAGGTTGGATCATGTCCGTCTACCAAAACCCCAAGAGGCCTCACCAAGTTCAAAATCCTAAATCCTCTACTCCTTGTGAGGTCCATGGAACCTCCAGTGCTGTCCCACTTGTTCATGCCGCTCTAGCCACTTCCCTTCAGTGTTTTGCGCTCATGCTGGCTCTGACACCAGCCCAGCTCGCTCCCCCTCGGCATCTTTGCTCATCTCCCTACCTGACTAGGCTTCTGCTAGGTGACCTCTGGGAACTCAAGTCCCTACAGCTTAACTCAAACACTCTTGTTTTTCTTGAGACAGGACAAAAAGACAGGGACTCTAAGGGGATACTGGAAGGGACAGAACCACCCACTCTGGAATCTGCCTGCAGAGAGTGCTGGTGTTCCTGAAGATGTGAAGACAAGATGGCCTGAATGTCATCTGCAGCCTTGGGTGTCAACGACTTCAGCACTCCCCGCTTGGCCCTACATCTAAACAGTGCACCACAGGGCACAACCTCACAATCTCATACAAAAGGTGATACTTCCGGAGAATTTTTAAATAAACCAGCTTGTTGTTTTGTTTATGAACTCACACATGTGGGTACATGTGCATATATGTGCACATGTATGTGAAGAACCAGAGGTCACCCTTGGGCACCCTTTAGAAACACCATCACCCCCCTGAGACAGGGAGCCCAGAGCTCACCAGTTAGGCTAGAGTGGCCGCCAGCAAGCCCCAGAGACCCGTCTACACCTCCCTACCACTAGAATTACAAGTGTGCGCCATGACACTGGGCCTTTTTACCTGAGTTCATGTTTTTTACCACCATGGTCTCATGTTTACAAGGCAAGCACTTTACTAATGAAGCTATCTCCCAGAGGCCTAACAAGTTTTTACTTAATTTTTAAGTTTCAATTCTCAAACCTTGCTGTAAATTACACCCTGTGAGTACAGTAACTTATTATATGCCACTAATGGCACCTAAGTGTGACTCTGCACTTAA
Source organism: Bramus lutescens (assembly GCA_001685075.1). Taxonomy (NCBI): domain Eukaryota; kingdom Metazoa; phylum Chordata; class Mammalia; order Rodentia; family Cricetidae; genus Bramus; species Bramus lutescens. The sequence continues at coordinate 609 of LOEQ01006814.1, read as the reverse complement.
TTAAGGCCATCGACATGTCTTCAGTGTGTACTGTCCTTTCCCTACATGGCCATGTCTAAATACTTTAAATGAACTCACCAATCTTGTTCCCGCCAGCTCGTCTGAAATTCTTTTCTGTGGTGTAGTCAAGGACTGGCTTTAACTCAAACTCCTCAGGCTAGGGCTTTGTTGGACAGAGTCCTCTCAGCACTGCTTAAGTCCCACGGAAAACTTGCCATTGCCCCCCCCATGACTTCTTTCCTGCTTCATTGTTTCCAGTAGAGCTTATTTCCTCTGTGTCTGTTTGTGTGGTGAGTGTACACATGCACATCTATTGTGTGTATATATGCATGTGTGGTGTGTGTGCATGTTTGTGTTATGTGTGCATTTATGTGTGTGGTATGTGTGTGATGTGTGCATGTAGTAGTGTATACATACATGTGCGTGTGTGTGGTGTGTATATGTGTATGTGTGTTTATGTGTGTATGTGTATGTGTGCTTGTGTGTGTGCACATGTATTCCCATTCATTTTAAGGCCTGTCCCAAAAGGATCACCCCATTTTAGAGCTTAGATGGGCTTTAATAACAGATAAGGACAAGCACCCTGGTCTCAGCTCCCCACAGAGAGGA
>LOEQ01006813.1:69151-82381 GCA_001685075.1 Bramus lutescens | reverse complement strand
GGCTAGAGCACTTGAAATGTGCCTGGCGAGACTAAGGAAGGGCTCACAGGAGAGATAAGGTTGGGCAACATTCTAAACTGCCTCGGGTAGTTCACAAGGGTAAGCAGCCTTCAGAGAAGAAAGCACAGGGAGGGATGCGAGCCTAATGACAGCGCTTCAGAGAAGCCCTGCTCAACCTTGTCCTCAAGTTCTGCACCAACCACTTTGAATTCAATTTTCTTTAAGGTCACTGCATGTTCTGTTCCTACTGGTCCTGTTCTCCGTACCTGACCTCTCTGCCCTTGTGTTCTCAGTTCTACTAGTCACAGCCATCATCTGACTTCTCCAGATTCGCAGGGAGTACCCATGCTGTTTGGATGGCTTGTTGTCTGAGCCTTGGTTGATGGTTTTGCTTTCTTTCTGTCATTCTCTGTTTTTAGTTCTTTCAGATTTTTAAAATTTACTTTTTATTTTCTTGTGTCTGGGTGTTTTGCCTGCATGTACGTCTATGCACTATGTGTGTGTATGGTGCCCATGGAGGCCAGAAGGTGCCAGATTCCCTGGAAGCAAGTTACAGAGGGTTGTGAGCTGCCATGTGAGGGCTAAGGATTAAACCCGGGGCCTCTGGAAGAGCAACAAGTGCTCTTAAGTACTGAGCCATCTCTCCAGTTGCCCTGCTCTTTCTTTCCTTAAGCATCTCACCATGTAGTCCTGGCTGGCCTGGAACTCATTATGGAGACTGGGCTTACCTCCAGCTCAAGAGCCACCTATCTCTGCCTGCCAAGTATTGGGATTAAAGGTGTGTGCCACCATGCCGAGCTTTATATTGTCATCCTTATAGCTGAGTGTATATAAGAGGGGTGTGTGTGTGTGTGTGTGTGTGTGTGTGTGTGTGTACACATACAAACACTCTTGCACTTTGCAACATGGGATGTGACAACAGCAGCACCATTTTAGGCATGTCAAATGACTAAATCAAAATAAGAATATGGGGCTGGCGAGTTAGCTATCAGTTAAGAGCACCTGTTGTTCCTGCAGAGGACCCTGGTTCGATTCCCAGAACCTACATGGTAGCTTACAACTGTTTGTAACTCTAGCCCAAGGGGATCTGATGCCCTCTGACCTCTGAGCCACCAAGCATGAACATAGTACACACATACACAAGTAGGCAAAATACTCATACATATAAAATAACAAGTAAACCTTCAAATTTTGTGAAAAGAAAGAACATGACAACAAGTGTAGAATTTTCCCCTAAAGACCTAAGATTTATTTATGGAAGCCAGTGCCAAAAGAATCACTACTTAGGGAATAGTATGAGGAACGAAAGTACACTGGGTGGAGTATTTGATCACCAGCATTGACTAGGTATGGTCTTCAACGCCCTCAGAGAACTGAGAGAACCGTAGATGGCTGAGCTATATGCATATACATTTTATGTATTCATATACCACCCAGTTCAACCGGGTGCAAGTTCCTTCTTTCACCTAGCACTTCTCATGAACAAAATTGCTCCTGGCGAACAGGAAATCTGCATTATGCTCAAATTGTTCTCTAATACATCAATCCACTGGAACAAATTTGTTTTCAAAGCAAGCATTATGTAAAATTGACTATACTTAAATTTAAATAAACATATGTGACTGGCAGCTCCCGCATCGGGAAATTTGACCATATTATTACTCTTACACACAAGAATGACAAGAAAAACAAAGAAGAGCATCAGCAATTGGAAATATGGGTCTAGAGTTTAGAAGCAATAACTATCCTAAAGTTCAACCATCAGAGTCATTAGCAAACCAGTTTTAAAGACCTTCAGGGTAAGCTGGGAACATGGTTTCCTTGACACAGGGCTTGTCTGGCATTTGTAAAAGCCTGGGTTTAAGCCCGTGATTGGTATAAAGTAAGTAGGATGGTGCACTCCTGTAATCCAGGAGGCAGGAGAAGTAAAAGGTTTGAGGTCATCCTTAGTTACAGATTGAGATGGAGACCAGCCTGGGCTACATGACTCTTTGTTTCAAAACAAACAAACAAACCACAAAAAGGCAAGTAGGGCAACAGGACTGAACTCTCCAATCAGGTTTTGAGTAAGTCTACTGCCATTCTGCAGCAGGAATAGGGGGAGAAGGCTCAAGCCTGACACCTACCTTGAGCTGTTCTTCATAGCTCAGCCTCCAGAGCGGAGTCGCAACGTCAGCCAGCCTTGAATAAAATAATTCAAACATGCCGTTCATTATCTAAATATGTGCTGAGCGCCTACTATGCATAAGCACTTCCTGCCACCAGTCTCTGATGGTTAACTTTTCAATTCAGAAGCTACAACTGACTCTCATTCTCCTAAGGAGATGGGAGTCTGGGAGAAGAGCCCATTTGGGTGATGCCTACTACTTACCAAAGCTGAACAGATGGGCAAATTCAATATAAGAAAAATCCAGATTTATCAGGTGGTAATTAGTCATATTACAAAAAGCTTTACTTCAAGGAGTCTCTAAAAAGCTCACCTCCTTAATAATTTTAAAATATAATTTGACTTCAAAAATACATTTGTTGCATAAAATGGTGTATATTTGTGCTTGATTGTCTGTAACAGGACTATTCATGCTCAATCGATGTAGTAATTTTTCTTCTCTCTCCCTACCCCACTGCCCCCATCTCTGAGACCAAAGTCTCACTATGTAGCCCTGGTTGGTCTATCAATATATGTATACCAGGCTAGCCTCGAACTCACTCACTGCTTCTGCGGCCCAAGCACTGAGATAAAAGGCATGAACCAGAATGCCCTGAATAGTATTTTGATTTTTATTTTCTTAGTTTTTAAATTGTTTTATTTTATTTTCATTTTACTTTGGTTTTGAAGACAAGGCTTCATGTGTCCCAGGCTAGCCTCAAACTTGCTATGTAGCTCAGGATAACTCTGAATCTTCCTGCCTCCACCTCCTGATTGTTGCAATTTCAAGTGTGTACCACCATGCTCGGTTCCACAGACCTTCTTTAAAGCAAGTTCCTAATTTAAGACCTCCTTTTTGACAAAAATGCACTCTAAGACAAGAATATTTCCTACTAGTTCCCAAAGTAGTTCCATTACTGTCCTCCACAAGTCCTCAAGATTGCCCTGATCACACTACTTCAAGTACCATCATGAATTGTCATAATGCTGTATTAGTCAGATTAGCAATACAGAATTCCAGTGGACCCAGGGATTCTGACTTGCTGAAAACAAATGCCATCAGCTTGAGTCTTACCTCTCCTGCCAGGAGTCATCTAGTGATCTGAAATGCCTTTGTTTCTTCTGATGGTTTTGTCGGCTTGGATGCTTCTTAATTATCACACTGGTGAAATTTCCCTTATGTGCTCTGCCCAAAAAGGACTGTGACAAATCTGGTGTGTTTGCAGCATACCAAGGAAGCAGTCCTGGTTTGGAGAAGAAACCCACTCTGGAAAGGAGTAATCTTGGGTTGTGCATTATGACTCTTCTCTTGACACCTGCCAATCAAACACACACACTGAAATTCACCCATTGAAAGGTGGATGTAGAGGCACAATTCATCAAGCCCTTCATTCATTTACAAATATCTATGGAACCCCAACACCAAGCACAGTGCTATCACAGTACACTCAATAAAATGTACCTCTTGAACATAACTTATGACATGTAAGACAAAGTTTCAAACCAGACTTAGTGGTATAGACCTATAATTCCATCAATTCAGGAGGCTAAAGCATGAAGATCACAAGTCTAAGACCCATCCAGACTACACAATGAGTTCAAGGTTAGCCTGGCTAACTTAATGAGATCCTCTCTCAAAATTAAAAAAAAAATACTAAGAAGGAGCTGAGGATATAGCTTGGTTGGCAGAGTGTTTGCCTAGCATGCACAAAGACCTGGGTTTAATTCCTAGCACTCAGGAAGTAGAAGCAGGAATTTCAGCAGTTCAAGGTCATTCTTAGCTTTAAATTACATTTGAGATCAGCCTGGGCTATATGAGACTCTGCCTCAAAAAAAAAGAGAGAAGTAAAAAAAGGTTGGGTATGTTGGTATATACCTTGAACTCCAGCACTTGGGAGACAGAGACACGCACAGCTCTGTGAGTCTATAGCCAGCCTGATCTACATAGCAATTTTCAGGTCATCTGGGGTTAAATAAGACCTTGTCTCAAAATAAGAAAGTTAGGGATATACCTCAGTGGTAGAATGACTTCCTAGAATGTGTGAGGCCCTTAGTTCAATCTCTAGTACCACAAATACAATTAACAAACCAACAACAAGTCAAACAACCAGCTCCCAAAATAAAGACATGAAAATAAATATTATGCTCCCTAGGATACATTTCCACAGTCAATCCCTTCCCTATCCTACCCTCCTACCCAAGAGACAATCAACCAACCAATGTTTAGTAGGCACTTACTATGTACAAGGCAACATGTCACAGCAGTACTGAAAGGGTTACAAGGTTATTCCCCAATTGAGAAGATCAAATGAAGACCCAGGAAAATGTTAGCAAGTAATATGATAAACTTGGTTCCTGATGCATGCTCAAGAAAAGTTTCTCAGATCTTGTACAGAAGAAAAGATCTGTCTGAGCAGTTCTGCTAGCATAAGTCATCAGATGGAACAAGAACTCTGACTACAGAGAAGAACCAAAGGACAGTGACTCCACACAGAAGAGAGCAAGAAGAGATGCAGCTGATTTAGAAGAGGGACCAGGAAGGCCATGTGGTGGCACATCTGTAACCAGAGCCTCTCCTCAGGAGGCAGGGGCAAGCCAGCTTGGGCTAGATAGTGGGTGAGTTCTAGATAGCCAGGGATGCATAATCAGATCCTCACAAAGAAGGAAAGAATAAAAGAAAGGAAGAGGATGGGGAGAAGGGGGAAATAAAGGGAGATAGGAAGATAAAATAGGCAAAAAATAAAAAGGATGGAGATGCAGCACCTAGGGAGCTATAGAAGCTAAGGGAAGGGTCTGTGACGCAGGAACTGACACAGCCAGGAAGTCTGAGGCACCAAAGCGAAAGAAGGCAATGGGTAGAACCAGACAGCAGGGACAAATGAAAGCTTTGGGATTTCAGGACAGAGTGCAGGATGATAGAATGGGCTTGGGCTGGCTGCTGGCTCTAACACTTACTAGCTAGATGGCTTCTAGCAGGTCAGTCATTCATCTGACATTCCTATTCTTTCATCTGTAAAACAGAGAAAATGATAATGATACCTACTACATATAGTAGCTCTAAGAGATAAGTAAAGAGAATTAAAAATAAAATGTACCACTGGAGAGTAGATCAATGATACAGCACTTGCCCAGCCGGTACAGGGCCCTAAATCCAATGCCACACACTAGATAAAAAGTACTCGATTGAAGATTAAAGAGAGATGACGTCTGGAAAGCTCTAAGCACAGTGCCCAGTAGCTGCAAAAGCTCTTCGGTGTTATTACTGTCAAAATGCATTTGAGGATATCATGGAACGGAAAGGGGGAGGCAATACAGATAGAGGAAACCAGAAAGGAATCGTACCAATAACTCCGAGGACAACTCTGAAACACTTTCTAGAAGAGTTAAGCAATGTGACTCTCAGAGCACAATGTTAGGCCCTGTACCTGTCAGTGCCAGGATGAGAGTATTCTGAGAGCGAACCCCTCTTCCTCCATTACAGGAGTTTCCATCGGTCTGATAACCTTAGAGTGTGTGCTCATTAGTTTTTGCCAAAATGTGATACAGCTAGGGTCATCTGGGAAGTGGAATCTCAATTGAGAAAACGCCGCCATTGAACTGGCAAAGCTGTGGAGCATTTTCTTGATTACTGATTGATGTGGGAGTGGGGGTGGTGCCACCACTGGGTAGGTGGTACTGGGTTGTAAAAGAAAACAAGCTAGTCAGGTGAGCGGTGATGGTACACATCTTTAATACTAGCACTCGAGAGGGAGGCAGATCTCTGTGAATTCGAGGCCAGCCTGGTATACAGAGTGAGTTCCAGGACAGGCTCCAAAGCTACACAGAGAAACCCTGTGTCAAAACACAAAAAAGAAAAAAAAAAAGAAGGAAAAGAATGTAAGCTGACAAACCAATGGAAGGCCTCTGCTTCAGTTCCTGCCTTGAGGGTCTGCCCTGACTTCCTTCAGTGATGGACAATAAGCTACAAGCTGAAACAAACCTTTTCCTCCCCAAGCTGTTCTTGGTCTTGGCGTTTCCCATAGCAACAGAAAACAAACACAAATTACCTAGCTGTTGCTCCATAAGCATCTTTCCTTTTTCTGTCTTTTTTCATAGGACTGGACATTGAGCCTACTATCTATGCTAGGCAAGCACCCTGCCACAATGCTGTATCACCAGCTCTCTTTTTACTAAGTTGCCCAGGCTTGCCTTGAACTCGCTGTGTAGCTCAGGTAGGCCTTGAACTTTTCATTCTCCTGCCTTAACCTCTTGAGTAGCTGGGACTAGAGGCTTGTGTCACCATGCCTAGCTGATCACTGTTCTTAAGTGTCATATAACATGTAAATTAACTTGGCATAACCTATGGATCTGCTATGAAGTTACCTTCATGGTGTGGGAGGTCCTTCTGTGTGTTGCTTTTATTGGTTAATGAATAAAGAACTGCTTTGAGCCTATGGCAGGGAAGAACAGAACTAGGCAGGAAAAGCTAGACTGTATCCTGGGAGAAAGAAGGGCAGACTGAGAGAGAAGCGGTGGACCTGGAGACAGACACTGGGAACTTCAGCCGATAAGCCACTGTCCTGTGGTGATACACAGATTAATAGAAATGGGTTAAATTAATATGTAAGAGTTATCCNGTCCTGAGTTCAATTCCCAGCAACCACATGTTGGCTCACAACCATCTGTACTGAAATCTGGCGCCCTCCTCTGGCGTGCGGGCATACATGGAGACATAATGTTGTATACATAATAAATAATCTTTAAAAAAATTTAAAAAAGAGTTATCTAATACGAAGCTAGAGCTAATGGGCCAAGCAGTGATTTAAAATATATGGTTTAAATAATATGGTTTCTGTGTGATTATTTTGGGTCTAAGCTACCCCGGTGGCTGGGAACCAACAAGCAGCCTCCCACTACACCTTTGCCATCAACCTCTGCCAAAGACTTTGTCGGGATAGAAAATTTTCAAATGTCTGACAGGATATCTTTAAGCTGATCCACAGTTCAGATGTAAACAATAGACACCCGTAAGAGGCAATGAGTTGTCATATTTAAGAACATAGGCTTTGGAGCTGGAGAGATATCTGTGGTTAAAAGCACCTGTTGCTCTTCTAGAGTAACGAGGTTTGATTCCTAGCACCTACATGGTGGCTCAAAATCATCTAAACTTCAATTTCAGGGGATCTAATGCCTTCTTCTGACCACCCTGAGCATCAGGCATGCTTGGGGTACACATACATACTTGAAGACAAAACGCTCATATACATAAAATAAATCTAAAATTGAAAAAAGAATAGAGGCTTTAAAAGGTGGGATGACACAGCTTAATGATAGTGTGCTTGACTAGTATGTACAAGGCCTTGGACTCAATTCCTATCACTAGGGGAAAAAAGGAAATAAAAATGGGCTTGGAGTGTAAGATAGTGACAGGCAAGTCATTAGTTCAGTTCTTACCACTGTAAAAAGAAAGTCTTCAACAAACAGCACTGGAAAAACTACGTAGCTATGTACAGAAGAATGAAACTAGATCCTTACCTCTCACCCTGCAGAAAACTCAACTCCAAACAAATCAAGAATCTCATTCGTGAAACCTAAAACAAGCTGGATGGTGGTGGTACATGCCTTTAATCCCAGTACTGGGGAGGCAGAGATAGGTGAATCTCTGAGTTCAAAGTTCAGCCTGGTCTGCAGAGTGAGTTCCAGGACAGCCAGGGCTGTTTTACACAGAGAAACCCTGTCTCAAAACAAACAACAAACAAAAAAAACCTATGACAACTAAAAGAAAAAACTTCAAGACAAAAAAGCAAAAAACAAAACCAACTACAGAAAAAAAAAAAACTTCAAAACCTCACCAGAGTTCAAAACTTTCAGAACAGGACACTAATTGCTCAGAAAATACAATCAATGATTGAGTAGTGGAGGCTCATGAAATTAAAAAGTTTCTGTACTGCAAAAGCAAAATGGAGAGGCAGCCTACAGAACACTGTGAGAAAATCTTTGCTAGCCACACATATACACCAGAGGAGTAATACCTACAACACACAAAAAACTTTTTTCAAAAAAAGTAAAAGTAAAAATAAACAAGAAAACAAATGTAGATTAAAACTACTTCGTGATTCCATTTCACCCTAGTCAGAATGGCTATCATCAAGAAAACAAATAACGACAAATGTTGACAAGGATATGGGGAACTGGGAACCTCTATTCACAGTTGATGGGCGTGAAAACTGAAGAAGTTACTATGGAAATTAGTAGGCAGGTTTATCAAAACACTAAACATACAACTACCATAAGACTCAGCTATTTTACTTCCTGGGCCCATACCCAATGGACTCTGCAACCTACCATAAAGACACCTGTACATCCATGATGATTGCTGCTCTAGTCAATACAGCTAGGAAACGGAGTCAACCTACATGCCTATCAACTGATGGATGATGAAAATGTATTACATTTACACAATGGAATTTTATTAGCCATAAACAATGAAATTTGCAAGAAAACGGGTGGCATTTTAATATATTAAGAAGTTCGAGAGCCAAGAGCAGTGGTGCACTCAGGAGGCAGAGGCAGGTGGATGGACTTCTGTAAATTCAAGACCAGCCTGGTCGACATAGTGAGTCCAGGACAGCCAGGGCTATGTATGTAGAGACCTTGTCTAAGAAAAAGAGGAAAAAAGGAAAAAAGGAAAAAAGGAAGGAAGGAAGGAAGGAGGAAGGAAGGAAGGAAGAAGTTAACCCTGACTCAGAAAGACAAGCAAGCATCCCATGCTCTCTCATACGCAGACTCCAGCTTCTAATATTTAATATATGTGTGTTTATGTGGGAATACAGAGGTTAAGACACCAGAAAGGAGCCTGTAAAAGAAGGACAAGAGGCTTTACAGGAGAGAAGCGGGGGGCGGGGATAAAACCCACGTGATATGAAAACAGGACAGAGAAGATTGAAGGTAGAAGGGTTAAACAGGGACAAGGTGAAGGGAACAACCAAAATTAAGGATGTATGAAAATCCCACAAGGGAACCTGCTAGTCTGTAAGCTCATTTTATTTTTGAAGTTTTAAATAGGGATGGGAGAGGTGGCCCAGTGCTCTAGCAGAGAACTTGAGTTTGGTTCCCAATAGCCACATGCTGGCTTACAGCCAGAGGGTCCAACACCTCATTCTAGCCTCCACAGGCACCACAAACATGGGATGCATAGATATATATGCAGGGAAACACTCAAACACATAAAACAAAAACAAAATTAAACTGTCTAAACGTTACTAGGCTCTGAACCCACATCCTAATCCAGGATCTACTTCTCCCTAGTTATGTGGCTCTGGACATAATGAATGTCAGATCACCACCTAGAAAAATGGGACTAATATCTTCCTTTCAGGGCTGTAGTGGTGTGGGAGCCCACGTGTGACTCAGTTTCCATCTGGAGTCAACTCTGATTTAAAAGTCATCTGAGTTCAAGCATGCCTACTCTGCCTGCATCCTTGAGGGCTGTGAGAAAGTTCTGATTAAGCCCATGGAAAAGAGCATTTTGCCCATGAGAAAAGAACACATTATCTATTAAGAAGTAGAAAAAGAAACTGCTTGCTGCTAGCAGAATTCACAGGAGTGATATGAACCTGCTTAAGCTTTCTCCCAAGGACAGTGCAGGGAGGTGGTTAGCTGACTGGACTGCTCTTTGTTCTGCCTTCTTCCCTTAATCTGTAAAAAAGCAAGTTCTGAAATAAACTCTGGGCTCTGGCTGCTTTGACATCACCAAGCAGACCTCCTGATTCTATCCTGTGTTCTCTGTCTTTCTTTCATCTGACATTTCCTTAGCCTTAACGACCCCCCAATCCAGGAACCCTGGCTAACTTGGTTGGAGCAGGCTCCAACAAGTAAGAATTGATCATGGCAGTAGTGGCGCACGCCTTTAATCCCAGCACTTGGGAGGCAGCAGCAGGCAGACAGATCTCTGTGAGTTTGTGGTCAACCTGGTCTACAAGAGCTAGTTCCGGGACAGACAGGGCTGTTACACAGAGAAGCCCTGTCTCAAAGGAAAAAAAAGTGAGTTTCTATACATGAGGTGCTCAGGACTGTGCATCACACAGTAGATGATTCAAAGCATGTCACTTGGGTCACTGGACTTCTCTGTACCTCAATGTCTACAACCTACCAACCTGGGAGGTAGGTATTGTGAGGCTAAATACAGTTGAATGAGAAATTAAAAAAAAATAAGACACACAAACTTTCCTGTCCCTCTGAATGAATACCTGCTGGTCTGTGGAGAGATTAGGACCTGATGAGAACCCCCTCCTAGTACTATCAAAATTATGTGACCTATGATCATCAAGGTGAGAGAAATGTAGATATTTGATAATGAAGTGACAAAGGCCAGTGAGAAGAAGAAATTAGGGAAGAAGTAGGAGGTAAAGAATAAGGAATGAAGACTGGGGATGTAGCTCAATTGGTAGAGTGTCTGCCTAGCATGCAGGAAGCCTGGGTTCCATCCTCAGCACCAGACACAGTGTGCATACCTATAATTCCAGCCTTTGCCCTTGGGAATTAAAGGACCTCTGTATCAAAAGTGCAAAGCCAGGCCAGTCGGATATATAGTGAGACCCTAATCTCAAAAACAGCAAATAAAAATAATTTTTAGACTTATTTACGAAAAGGAAAAAAAAAGCTGGGCATGGTGCCTTGTGCTTCTAATCCAAGCACTAGAGATACTGAATCATGATACTTATGAGTTTGAGGAAAGCCTGGGCTATTAACATTTGATCACAGCCGGGCAGTGGTGGGCCACGCCTTTAATCCCAACACTCAGGAGGTAGAGGCAGGCGGATCTCTGTGAGTCTGAGGTCAGCCTGGTCTACAAGAGCTAGTTCCAGTACAGGATCCAAAGCTACAGAGAAAGCCTGTCTCAAAACACCAAAAGAAAAACAAACAAACAAAAAACTTGATCTCAAAAATAACAAAAATTTAAAAAAAGGTCCCAGCTTTTTCAGCATTTGTAGCAATGGGTCTTTTACTATTGTTAATAATTCCTGTAGCTAAATATACTTTACAGGGCAAGTCAGCAATACCAAGCAAGGTTAATTCTATTTTCTTTGTTTTTTAATGTTACAGAAGGCAACTGATCCCAGAAAAAAATATTTCCCTCTTGTATCTTCTTTTGTTTTAAATATAAATACTGATAATATGTGTGAGAAAAAAATTTCTCTGTCTTGGTTCCTGCCTCAGGATTAATCACTGACTAGAAAATCCAAGAGTTTACAGCAACGAACTAGGGTTAGTTTTACTTTCCTGAGAGCTTCGATGGATAATCTACCTCCAATGCTCAGAAGTTCAAGTCAGAGACATCTGAAAGGTCTGAGCCTCATAGAACCAAAGATCCCTTGGAGCAAAACAGTCACCCACCCACAGGTAGGAACTCTGATTGCCCGCCTGCCTTTCCATTGTCTGGACTCCAGCCAGGGTTATTGACTAAAGGAGAGGAGAAAATTAATGTACTAACGTTTTCCACAGCAAACCACATGCAGCCTGGTCCATCCTTTCCAAACCAGGCCTCTCTGAGTAAGTCTGTCCCCCAAGAGTCTATAAGGTGTGCGTGATGGTGCATTTTAACTGTCACGACTGCACCTCCGGGGAGATCACGTAGGGACAGATACCCAAGGAGGGACAGGTTAGATCAGGTTGGCCCGCGGACAACGCGAGAAAAGTTTGTCTTGATTATGTTAACTGTGGAAAGACCTAGCTTCCTGTAGGCACTAGCTCTGGGTTTCAGTTCTGGACTGCAGAATGCTGTAAAAAGCGAGCTGGGTAGGAAGCATATATGCATTCCTTGTCCCCGTGCCATTGGCTGGGGATGTGACTAGCTGCTTCAAGTTCTTGTCTTGACTTTTTCATAACGAATTGGGGGAAACTGCAACTGTGAGCCTAACAAACCCTCTCTCCCTTAAAGCTGCTTTTGTCAGGGTATTTTACCACGGCAATGGGATATTTAACTAAGTGGATTAACAGACAGACGCTAGGACACGCCACCACAAACCCGCAAACCATAGGTAGGTTGCAAGGCAGAAACAGGAGAGGGATGTGGGGGAGGGATCTGCAATGGTAAACAGTAGGCTGGCCGCGACCTTGCACNCCCCCCACATCAAATATATGCCAAAGAAAAGAATCCTGAAGAAATTCATATCGCCTTGTTAATGGTATTGCCCATCCCAGCGATGCTACACTTGAACTCTCTCGACCCAAAGATATTTTTCTTTTCCAATTTTTTTTTAATTATACAGACTTATCTAGCTCACGGGTGCCATCACCCATGGGTGGAAGTCAGAGGACAACTTCCTAAAGTCATTTCTCTCTTTCTACTCTGTAGATCTCTGCAATCAAATCCAGCCCATCAGATTTGGCAGCAAACTCCATCTCACCCTCCAAAGAGGAACTTGCTGCCAAAACTGACCCACCTGGTAGAAGAAAAGAATGGACTTCTGCAAGCTGTTCTCTGACCGCCATACGCACCCACACATGTAAACCCCCGACTCTTCATACACAACTGATTGGTTAATTAATCAATTACTTAAAATGTGATGATTTTTGAGGCAGGGTCTCACAATGCACTCCTGACTGACCTTTAACTCACTATGTAAACGTCCCAAGTTCTGGGATTACACACCCAGCATAAAACATTTTCAAAAGAATTCCAGGTATCCATGTATATGGGAGTCAGAAGATTTTGACAAAGGGAGCAAGGTGATATTAAGTCCTTTCTCATGGTAAAAGTCCTATAGTGTGCCAGAAAAATTTTCAGACAATCCTTCCCCCCTCTATTTTGTATGTGGCAATAGAAAAAAAAATTGTCTTGCTTGAGTTTGGGTGGTTTAACGAAAAAATAAATAAGAAGAAGAACGTGATGGCTCCTAGGTATGGTGGAGGTGAAGGTTTATCGTAGATAAAAGGAAAATCATAGACAGAGGCAGAGACTTCTGGGAGAGTCCAGAGTGAACATGACCCTGAGCTGGGCTGAGGAGAAGGGAGAGGGGAAAGCCAGACCAAGAAGACAGGAGGGTAAAGAGTAGATGAAAAGGCGAGGTAACCAGAATGTCTGGATTATATAGTGAAGAGCA
>LOEQ01006813.1:11875-26151 GCA_001685075.1 Bramus lutescens | reverse complement strand
TAGTTCCAGGACAGGCTCCAAAGCCACAGAGAAACCCTGTCTCAAAAAAAAAATTAAAAAGTTCAGTTATGAATGAGAGCAAAATAATAACATTAACATAGTAACTACTATATTTGAGAATGAAACCCTGCAAATCATTAGTGAAAGCATTATAAAAGATGGAAGTATTGAGCTGGACCTTGGGAGGATGAATTGAATTTGGGATTTTTTTTGTTTGTTTGTTTTTGAGACAGAATCTCACTATGAAGTTCTGGCTGGCTTGGAACTTGCTATGTAGATCAGGCTGGTTGCGAGTTTGGAGACCTGCCTGTTTCTACCTGCCTAGTACTGGTGTTCCACTGTGCTCTGTGATTTAGGGCTTTGACTGGAGGAAATAATGTTTGTTATGAGGGGAAGGTTTCAGGCAAAGCTGTAAGATGTGTAAATTGGTTTTTAGGACACCTTACATATAGACCAGCCTGACCTAATTCAAGTTGGTAATAGGTGGCAGTGGTTGGTAAGACTGAGAGATGTGGATTGAGAATAGAATGTAGAGGTTATTTGATTCAAAATTGAACTGTATTCTTTTCTTTTGAGACAGGGTCTTGCTATGTAGCTTGGGCTGGCTTGGAGTTGTCTAGGTGAAGCAGGTTATCCTAGCTCTCACAGCCATCTACCTGCCTCTGTGCTGGGAGCAGTAGATTAAGATGTGCTCTACTACAGCTGGCCTGAACTTTATTCAGTAAGGTAATCACTGAATAATTTTCATTTTTTCTTTTGTTTGTTTTTTCTAGACAGGGATTCCCTGTAGCTTTGGAGCACGCCCTGGAACTCACTCTGTAGACCAGGCTGGCCTTGAACTCACAGTGATCTGCCTGCCTCTGCCTCCCGAGTGCTGGGAATAAAGGCGTGCACCACCACCATCCAGCTGAAAATTTTTCAGCACAGTATGTTGAAAGCAGTTTTATAGGGGTTGTATCTGGTAGTGCCAAATAGTCTGAATTAGGAGAAAGACTAGAGGTAGGATGAGTCCCGGTGACACAGCTTTTCCAACAAGACCACACCTCCTACACAGTACCAACAACTGGGGACCAAGCATTCAAATATATGAGCCTATAGGGCTCATTCCCATTTAGACCAGCACATGTTCCTTCTCTATACTTCACATACACATAAATCAGGTATTCTTCTTACCTTGTGTTTTAGTTAGGGTTTCTATTGCTGCAACAAAAATACTATGACCAAAAAACAACTTGGGGAGGGGGTTTATTTGGCTCACACTTCCTATCCCTGCTCATCATTTTCATTCAGTTCTGGGGTCAATCTCAGAGCCTCACACCCCTTTCGTGCTAGGTAAGTGCTCTACCACTGAGTCAGGCACCTTACCTCTTGTGGCTGCTTTAAAAAATCTACAGTTTTTTATTGCTATATAATTTAAATACCATGCAGTTCATTTATTTATACAATCCAAGCCTGGTGTGATGACACATGCCTATATTCCCTGTCCTTGGGTGGTTAAGGCAGGGGGATTGTGAGTTTGAGGCTGGTATGGTGGTTTGCATGAGAATGGCCCCCATAAGCTCATATTGTTAAATACTTGGCTCCAAGTTGGTGGAACTATTTGGGAAGGTTTAGGAGGTGTGACCTTTTCAGAGGAAATGTGCCTGTGGTAGGCTTTGAGGATTCAAAGGCTCATACTATTCATAATTAGCTCTTTCTCTCTCTGTTTCATGGTTCTGTGTCAAGATGTGAGATCATAATTACTGCTCCAGTGCCATGCCTACCCTCCATGTTCCCTGCCATGATGGTCATGGACTCTAACCCTCTGAAACCGGGAGCCTTAAATAAACAAACCCTTCTCTAAGTTGCCTTGGTCATGGTGTCTTATCACAACAACAGAAAATAATTAAGACAGCCAA
The DNA here is from genome assembly GCA_001685075.1 of Bramus lutescens. NCBI lineage: Eukaryota > Metazoa > Chordata > Mammalia > Rodentia > Cricetidae > Bramus > Bramus lutescens. The sequence continues at coordinate 24,253 of LOEQ01006813.1, read as the reverse complement.
CAAAATCATGTTTCAAAAATACTCAACTTGCAAGATAATGCATATAACTCATTGATTTTTTTGTATAGGCATAGATAAATGCATTTATCAGCATAGTCAGTTTTAGAACATGTTCATTACTTTTTTGTAAAAATTAAAGGGACCATGTAATATGTGGTCTTTTAGAACTAGCTTGCTTTATTTTGAATTTTGTTAAGATTTATTTGGTCATTTTTATTTATGTGTATGTCATTGTGAATGAATACTATGTATTGTGGGAGTCCTCAAAGGCCAGATCAGGGTGTTGTGTCTCTTGGGGATACAGTTATGGAAGGTGTGAACTACTTGATATGGGTCCTCGGAAAGAGCAAGGAGAGCATTTAAGCACTGAGCCATTTCTCCTGCCTCCTTTTAAATGAAGTATTTTCTCTTATTGCTTTAAGACAGATTTTTTTTTAATGTGTGTGTATCCACATGTTGAGGCACATGTGTGGAAATCAGAGGACAGCTTGAGGGAGTTGATTGACCACTTCCACCATGTGGCTCCTGGGGACTGTACTCTTCTTGTTAGTCTGGGCAGCAGGTACCTTTACGTGCTGAGCCATTTTCTTTATTTTGTGTGTATATGATATGTGGGTGTGCATTCCACAACAATGTGTGTGGAGGTTGGAGGACAACTTTCTGGAGTTAATTTACTCTTTCTATCATGTGAGTTCAGTATATTGAACCCAGGGCATCAGGCTTGGCCACAGCTAACTTTACCTGCTGAGCTATTTTGATTGACCATGGCTGGCTTTTTAAAATGAGAGCAATGTTTCTATGATTTTTTTAAAAAAAGGTTTATTTAATTATTTTAAGTGTATGAGCGTTTTGTCTGCATGTATGTACATGTATCATATGCACCTAGTGCCCTTGGAGGTCAGAAGAGGGCCTTAGGTCCCCTGGTATTGGACTTACAGTTTTGAGCTGCCGTGTGGGTGGTAGGAACCAAACTCAGGTCCTCTGCAAGAGCAGCAAGCATTCTTAATCACTGAGCTGACTTTCCAGCCCCTCTAGGTTTTTTCCCTAAGTGACTACATTTGTGTAAATATCACCCAGCTCAGCAAACATGGAGAAAGGCTCTAAAGTTTTTTCTTTTTTTGAAAAAATTTTCAAAATTATACTGTGTTTATAATGCATGTGTGTAAGTTTGGGTGTGTAACCACCATGGTGGGCACTGAATGCCAGAGAACAGCTTTGAGGAATTGGTTCTCTCCTTCCACTGTGGGGATCAAACTCAGGTCATCAGGCTTAAGCAGCAAATGCTTTTAACCTGCTGAGTCCTCTCTGGGCCCATTTTCTGTTATTTTTTCGCTTGTTTGAGACAGTATCCTGCATAGTCCAGGATAGCCTTGAATTTGCTATATTTCTGCCTTCTCAGTGCTGGGATTATAGATGTGAGTCATCATGGATAGCAGTAGGATTTAGCATTTAAAAGAAAGTTTTAAAAAGTCATTTCTATCGAGTTTGATTCTAACGCTGCGGTGACTCAGATGTGGCAGTTAAATATTTGCTATCAAGGCAACTCCGATGGTGACTGCATATGGAGTTTTCCTTTCTAGATGTGATTAAAGGAGAATGTCAGATTCACTGTGATACTGGCTGGAGCCTGAGGCCAGCCATTGTGTGGCGCTCATTTTGTATTCAACATGATGAATAGTGTTGCTGATGGTTCATATCCTAGGGGTGGGAGGTAATGAATTTGTACCGAAATCTAATTTTTTTTCTTCTTATAATTATACTTGGAGTCTATCTCAATCCATTTCTAAGTGCAGAAAAAGCAGTATAGAATATGTTATACTTCAGATTATAGGGCAATGACTACTAATATGTCAATTTTTAAAGGAATATCATTTTAAAAATTCATGTATGATTTGTATGCGTGTGTGTGTGCACATGCATGCATGTGAGTGGCTGTGATTTATCCATGCAGGTGTGGTTGTGCACTTACCACTCTGAGCATGCCAAGATCGGAGGTCTGGAGATTGGTTCTTTCCTTCCACTGTTAGGTCTAGGGATCAATCTCAGGCCATCAGGTTTGCACAGCTTTTATCTGCTGGGTCTTTTTGCCAGCTCTGTTCCTTCTCTGTTTCCATTAAATAGTTGACATTTTCTTTTTTGAGACAGGGATCTCACTATGTAGCTCTGGCTATAGTGGAACTCACTATGTAGGCCAGGCTGGCCTTGAACTCACAGAGATCTACCTGCCTCTGCCTCCCAGGTGCTGGAGTTAAAGTCATAAACCACCATACCTGGCTATAATTGACTTTTTCACTTTTGGTCATTGAGAGCAAGTGTTGACAAACTTTCCTTAAAGGCCCAGGAGTAAATGTTTTACATATGAGGGCCATACTATCTCAGTTACAACAAGTGTAGTTTCAAACTAGCTGTGGACACGACATAAGTGAATGGGAATGGCATACACCAATGTGTCCGCCCGTCTGTCTGTCCGTCCGTCCGTCCGTCCATCCATCCATCCTTCCAAGCTAAGGTCTCATGTATCTTCTATGCACTATGTGGCCGAAAAAGGTCTTTAACTTCTGATCCTCCTGTTTCTATTACCAGAGTGCTGGGATTACAGGTCTAGACCACCAAATCTGTATTTAAAACTAGGAATTTGTGCATGCTAGGCAAACTCCTTACCAAATGAACACTAAAAATGAAGATTAGTCTCAATAATTTAGTAAAAAATGTATTGAGTGGGTCCTATTTGCCAGACTGTAGACCAAGTTGTTACATAAATTATGGTCTATTTGGCAGGATTTAGAACTCAGAGACGGAGCTTTTACTCAACATGTGCAAAGCCCTGTGCATATACATTATATCTACCAATGGAAAATGAGGCATCACTGAAAATTATACTTTGAATAATAAACAACAGAATAAAATACTTTAAAGTGGGGAACCAGGATAAACATTTTAAATCTTTATGTATTTGTGTGTATCTGGTTGTATATACGTGCACTGTGTGCATACAGGAGCCCAAGAAAGTTAGAGTGGGCATTGGATGCTCTGGAACTGGAGTGACAGATGACTGGGAGCTGCTTTGTTGTGTGCTGGGAATCAAACTGGGGTCCTTTGGAAGAACAAATGTTCTTAGCCCCTGAGCCATCACTCCAGCCCCAAGGATAAAAGTTTTAAGTTTGTATCTTAGTAAATATGAACTAGTATTGAAAGAAACACATAATTTAAAAAATGTTTTTGGAAATTTTTGTGATATATGTTCCTTGTACATGATACTGTATTACATAAGGACATTTTCATACAACTGTGTATTACATAGTGAGCATGTTCCCCCATACCTTCCTACCTTACCTGTTTCTTACCCTCCCCCTCATTAATCAATTTACATTGTTTCCCTAGACATTTTTGCTTTACTTTCAAGTCATATATATGTACATGACTTTATGTATCTGTAAAAATTTATGAACCACATATGAGAGCAATTGGAAGATTCATTTCCGAGACTAGCTTAATTCTCTCAGTATGGTTATCTCCTAGTCCATTCCTTTTCCTGCAAGTAACATGATGTCGTTTTCTTTTATGACTTAACAATCCCATTGTGTATAAATGTCACATTTTCTTTTTATAAGGAAACTTTCGTTAAAATTTTGTCCAAACTTGTCCATATTGTTTTCATATTTTAAAACAAAAATATTGGGCTGGAGGGATGACTCAGCAGTTAAGAGTATTTGTTAGTCTTGTGGAGGACTTGGATTTATTTCCCAACACCTACATGATGGGTCACAGCTATCTGTAACTCTAGTTTCAGAAGATCCAGCACCCTCTTCTGGCCTCCGGGGGCGCCAGGTGGGCGTGTGGTGCACATCCATACACACAGCTAAGCTATCTTACATGTTAAAAGTAGATCTTCAAAAAGTTAAATAAAAGGCAAAACAAAACAAAAAAAATTCCGCTCATCTTGTTACAAGTTGAAGCTATTTTCTAAAAAATCACTGTCACATACAGGTTAAGCATACCTAGTGTGGGAATCTGAAATTGAAAGTATCCAGGGATTTAAATCTGGCCTCCAGGATTTAAATTACTGCATGTATGTGCATGTACTTGTACACATGTGGGCATATACCTCACAAAGAGAAAAAGTGGAAAATTCCTTGCTTTATGCAACAAGCCTTAGTTAAAATAGATACATTAAAGTCAATGTGTAAATTTCCATTCAAGCTGTTGGTATAGTATGTATATAAATCACTGGTGAATTTTATATTGGGTATCATCCTTTTTTTTTTAACTTTTTTCCCCCGAAACAAGGTTTCTCTGTGTAACTGTGGAGCCTGTCCTGTAACTCACTCTGTAGCCCAGGCTGGCCTCGAACTCACTGAGATCTTCTGCCTCTGCCTCCCAAGGGCTGGGATTAAAGGTCTGTACCACCACAACCCAGCTTGTTGGGTATCATCCTTTAGCTTTTTCATTAAATACATAGAAATATCTCAAGTTTTATAGTCACTTCTGGTGTCAAGGATTTTTGATAAAGAATGCTCAGCCTATTGTGCAATAAGAGAATGCTTTGTAAAGTTATTGTTCAGTATAGGCCTAAAGTTGTTTTACTTAGGATATGATTGACATTTGAGGAGGCCACGGTGTTATTTTGTTCAAATAACATTGAATATATTTTGTTCAAATAATATTGTCATTTTTCTTGTTTTTTTTTTTATATTTTAACAGTGCCCCCATGTGTGCCGTTTGTTATATTTACTGACTAAAAAAGAGAATGGTGAGTGCGTTCATTGCAGCCATCTTACTTTCATTCCATATCGTCAGCATTTGTTTGGTCCTATTTATAAGTTTAAAAAACTATTGGCATTAGTTATGTGACAGCATTCATTTTCTAAAAATTGCTTTTTTAGTACTTTTATCTAAAACATCTGCATAGTAGCTTAACTAAGGAGGTATTTATATTTTTAATGTGTTGTAAAAATAAATTATATGAATTACATGGTGGTTAAGTATAACTGACTTCTTTTGCTGAGGCAAATGCTTAGAACCTCTTTTTTTCTGTTTTCTAGTCAAACCATTTCGCGTGAGAAAATTGCTTGATCTTCAGGTCAAAATGGTGAGTGCAGAAAATACCTTAGAGTATCCAGTTGCACTTTAAGCTAGTATTGAGCTAGGCTTTCGAGGGAGATACAAAGCCAAGTGTGCCTTAGCATGAAAGAACTTACTTTCTGAGAACTCAGTCAACAAAATGGAAACTCACTATCAAAACTGAAGGTATAGATCAGTGGTAGATCTTGCCTAGCATGCATGAGGTCTTGATTTAGTCTCTAGTACAATATGTTCATTTTTAACCATAAGATAAGTTGTTATACAATAAGTCCTAAAGGTGTCTAAAATAATATGTATTTTTTAAAACAATGGTATATGTATATGTTAATCTGTGTGTATGTGTGTGTGGTGTGTTGCTACAGATTGAACCCACGACTTTACACATTTAGGCAAGAGCACTACCACTGAGACAATCACCAGACTCCAAAGTTAGGATGTGTATGTGTGTGCACATGTTGACAAGAGTATACATGTGTGTGTGAGTATACAGGGAAGCCAGAGAACAGTCTTGGGTGTCATTCCTCAGGAGCTGTCCACCACTTTATCTATCTATCTGTCTGTCTACTGTGTGTATGAGTCTTTCTCACTCTATGTGTATATGTATAGATGTGTATGTGCCATGGTGTGCTTATGGACATCAGAGGACAAAGTTGGTTTTCTCCTTCCATCATTCAGGTCTAAGGGAGTGAACTCATGTCATCAGGATTGGCTACAGTTGTGTTTACATGTTGAGCCATTTTATCAGTCCCTATACATCTTTTTTTTCTTTTTAGAGATGGGACCTCTCACTAGTCTGCAGCTTGCCAGGTAGGCTAGGCAACTGAATGACTGACAAGTAAAGGCCAGGATGCACCTGTCTCTGCCTCTCTAACACTGGGATTACAAACATATACCACCACACATGACTTCTTAAAACTTGGGTTCTGGGGATGGAACTCAGGTTTTCATGCTTGCCAGGCATGCACTTTGTTGACAGCTGTTTGCTCAGTTCTGAAGTTAGTACTTTGGAAGACTTACTTTGGTTGTGTCAAACTTCTTGACTATTGTATACCACTAGAGAGGGCAGCTGTGAAGATGGAGTAGTCAGTCAACAACAGCGAGTATATGAAGTGGGTTACAGTGCATACCACAAGCTTCGTTGTCCTTCTTAATGAATTTTGCAGGGTTTTGGATTATCAAGTATTCCTGTTAAATTAACATCTCCTCTGCTCTGTTTTCTTGACTTTCACTCTTGGTCTTGTCTCCTTGATATTTAATTCAAAGATGAGTATGCTTTATTTATTTACTTGTTTTCTTTTTTTTTTGAGACAGTTTTCTTTTCTGTTTTGAGATACTGTCTCACTATGTAGCCCTGGTAGTCCTAGAACTTGCTGTGTAGCCCATGCTGGCCTCAAACTCAGAAAGATTCACCTTCCTCTGCTTCCCCTTCCAGAGTACTGGAACTAAAGGCATGAACCACCACACCCAGTTTGCTTTTTTATTTTATTTATTTTTTTAGATTTATTTATTTATATATACAAGGTGCCAGATCTCATTACAGATGGTTGTGAGCCACCATGTGGTTGCTGGGAATTGAACTCAGGACCTCAGGAAGAACAGTCTGTGCTCTTAACCTCTGAACCATCTCTCCAGCCCTTTTTTATTTTTTAAAGATTTATTTGTTTTATATGTATGGGTATTTTGCCTGCATGTATATACGTGCATCACATGTGTACAGGGCCGGAATGGTCCAGAATAGGGTGTCAGAACTCATGAAAGTAGAGTTACAGATACTGTGAGCTGCCATGTGGGTGCTGAGAATGGAACCTGGGTCCTTTGCAGTGTCAGATGATTTTAACAGTGTCTGAGTTAGGGTTTCTATTGCTATAACTAAAAACACCTTGGGGAGGAAAGGGTTTATTTCATCTTGCTCAGCCTATTTTCTTTCTTTTTAAAAAAATTGCATATTTTCTTTTTATTTATTTTAAAGAAGAAAACAGTCTTTTTACATACCAATCTCATTCCCACTCCCTCCCCTCATCCTCTTCTCTCCACCTAACCCCCCCACCCCACCCTCAGAGAGGGTAAGACACATTGCTTTGAGGAAGGTCCAAGGCCCTCTCCACTATATCTAGGCTGAGCAAGGTATGCATCCAAAGAGAATAGGATCCCCAAAGCCAGTACATGCAGTAGGAATAAATCCTGGTGCCATGGCCCCACAGTCTGCCCCAGCCATGCAACTGTCACCTACATTCAGAGGGTCTAGTTTGGACCTATGTTGGTTCCTTCCCTGTCTGAGCTCCCTTTAGCTCAGGTAAACTGTTTCGGTGGGTTTATATATCATGGTCTTGACCTCGTTGCTTATATTCTCACTCCTCCCACTCTTCAACTGAACTTTGGGAGCTTAGCCCAGTGCTCCGATGCAGGTCTCTGCCTCTGTCCAGGGGTGGCCCCATGTACAGTGGGTTGGGCCCTTGAATATCAATCATCAATCAAGAAAATGCCCTCCAGATTGGCCTACAGGACAATCTTATGGAGGCATTTTTCTCAATAAATATTCTTTCTTTCCAAATGACGCCCCCTTGTATCATGCTAACATAAAAACTAGCCAGCACAGACAGTTTCTCACTTTGGCCTGGCACTGTCTACTTAGACGAGACTGCTCCTGAGCTCACATAGAGGTCCATTTCTTTCTACTTCTGCTTCCTGGTTGTTGGGATTGAAGGTGTGTGCCACCACATCCAGATGGTTACTTATTTCTATACTTTTTATAGCTTCTTATTGTTCTGTCAGATTGTAAAATTAGAGTCTAAAGGTTTGGACTTAGCTTTTTATCACTTTTTGTTTAGTATTAGCTCTTAATTTGTATTTGGCCACTGAATTGAAAATGGAAAATTGTTCCTTTATTTCAGGGCCTGCAGCCTCATCTCCAGGCTTTGTTGTTACTATATAAGACCTTCGCTCCTACTTTGATTTCTGTATCTTTGCCTATGAGGATGAAGGTAAGGGATTACTGAGAGATAAGTCCTACTGAGATTGAATACATTTTTATTTACTTTGTTTTGTTTGAGAAAGAGTTGTATGCAGTGGCATTTCATTTGTATTTTAGTAAACAAAGCTTGCCTGAGGATCAGAGAGTAAAACAGCCCCAGTGGTTAGCCTTACAGACCAGGCAGTGGTAACACACAACTTTAATCCCAGTAGCCACACTAGTTGTTGCCATAGAAACCAGGCAGTGCATGCCTTTAATCTCAGTAGTGCACACCTTTAATCCAAGCCCTAGAGAAGACTATAAGAAGGAGACAGCTCACAGGTTCAGTCTCATTTTGAGATCCTGGAGGCAGGATCATCATTTTCGGACTGAGGTAGAGGTAAGAGCCAGTTTTTATTAATTGTGCTTCATTGGTATGGTTGCTCAGACTAGCCTCAACTCTTCTTCCTTCCTTGGCTTCCCAAACGCCAGGATTACACACAACCCCTAGAAAAATTCATTATTTTCCATAAAGTTAATTTAAAGATTTGGGCTAAAATCTTTCCCAACTCTTTTGGGAGAAGTCATATTAGAGATACCCTTTCATAGTGTTGATCCCTTTGATGCATTATAGTAGATTTCTGATTAGGAGAGGATAAAAGCATTAAATGGATTTATAAGAGTATAAGTATTTCATAATTAATATACAACCAGTTAATACTTTGGTACTCTTATTATGTTGTTCTTACTCATAAGTACCTAATTTTCTGTACTTTATACCTTAATCTGTAGATCTATTTTAACAATTCAAAGAATCTATGGACTTCAGCTCTGGTTTCTGTGAAGCTAAGAAACCAGCGAGCTTTTCCAGAACCTCCAAAGCTGACATTAGGTCCAACTAAGGGCTGTTCTCTAAAAAGAGTAAGTAATCTATCTAAAGCAACAAAGGACTTGTAGTTTTAAAAATAGTAGCCATTCAGATGGTGGTGATCATAGGTATTTTATTTATTTTATTTTATGTGCATTGGTGTGAGGGTATCAGATTCTCTGGAACTGAGTTATAGACAGGTTTGGGCTGCCATGTGGGTGATGGGAATTGAACCTGGGTCCTCTGAAAGGGCAGCCAGTACTCTTAACCACCGAGCTATCTCTCCAGCCCTGATCATAGGTATTTAAATAGATGTTGATAATCTAGTATTCTATGTAAACCACATTCTTACTCCCATTAAGTGAAACAGCTTAACAACTGATTTTATTTATTTATTTTTGAGATTGTAGCTTTCTAAAAAATATAGCCTCAGATGACCCAAAACTTGCTATGTACATTAGGCTTGGTCTCTGTCTCTGAGTACTGGGATTAAAAAAGTATACCACCACATCTGACTTGCTTTAATTTTTTTAGATTGTCTTTTTAGTGCACTGACAGATTATTGTATTATCTTTCTTCTTTAGAAATGGAGTTTTCCCTCCGTTATACCAGTACTCAATTCTGCTAACAAAAACTGTGGGGAAAAGATGTGGAGTCTCTCTGATTATTTCAGCAGCACTAGGTCATTTCCATTAGAAGAGCTACAAAGTTTCCCTCACCTTTTACAGAACATTCATTACTTAGAGGTATGTGACTGGAGCAGGGACTGCCTCGAATTTTCTGTGTGTTCTGAATAGCCTCTGTTTTCAGTACTTGAGTTTGGACTCAGCCTCACACATGCTAGGGAAATCCTGTACACTAAACCTTATCTCAGGTACCATATCCTCTATTTTTGTTGTATGTTTCCTATTTAATGTTTTACTTATTGTTGGGACCTACATTTCATATACTTACTGTTGATTGTTCTATTTTTCAGCTGCCTTCTCAGATGAGTTCCGTGCTAAACAACTCTCTGCTGCTTCACTATATTAATTGTGTCAAAGATGAGTCAATCTTACTGAGGCTCTATTATTGGTTGAGTCAAGCATTGCAAGAAGGTAAGAATTGATGGTGTAAACTACTGTTTAAATGAGAGTGGAAAAAGATAGTTTGTAAATACATTTCTTATTCTAGGGCTGGAGAGGTTAAGAGCACTGGTTCCTCTTCCAGAGATCCTGAGTTCATTTCCCAGCACCCACATGGTGACTCACAACCATCTGTAATGAGATCAGGTGCCCTCTTCTGGCCTGCAGGCATGCATACTAAACAAACAAACAAACAAACAAATAAACAAATAAATGAACAAATAAATAAATAAATAAATAAATCTTTAAGAAAAATAGATTTTTTATTCTAGATTAGAAATTCTAGGCCAGAGATTATATGCTATAATCGTCTGGTACAATATGTTGAACATAAACATGGTGTTGTCATTTTAAGACATTCAAAAGGTAGTGGTGGTTAGGTGAACACTGCTAAATGATCATCAAAACTTACCAGATGGCTGGTCTCAATCTCAGAGTTCTTTGTTTTCCTGGGAGTGTGCAAGAACCATTAATAGTAAACCAACTCAGAGAAGATCAATTTATAAGACAGGAGATCAGCTTATTATTGTATAATAGAAGTGATTCTTTCTGTTAACCAAAATATTCATGTGTGCCAAGTAGATTACCTCCTCTAATGACACATTGGTCTTTAGAAAGTTTTTTAATGATGGAATTAAAGGAAGTTACAGTGGGGAGTCTTTCATGCAGGCCATAGTAAAGCCACTTTATTTATCCACAGTGACATTTTCCCAAGTAAGTTTGTTGACTATCAAAAGTACTTATTTCTTGGATATGTAATTCCTAACTATTCAAATATTTGAAGTCAGTTTTAGTCACTATAGGCTATTGCTCCTTTGACATAGAGTCTTTCTTTATGGGATATGTGATACAGTTAATTAGGTTTTCACTTGGTAAATTCTCACCACTTGTAGCTTATACTCAACTCACCCTACCTATTTTCAGCTGTGCATTTATAGTCCTTTGCGTTACTGTGACTTGAACCTAATCATATTATAATTAAGTGAACTTTTCCAGTGTTTTTACTATAAACTTTCCCCTGTGTTATTATGTTTGCTGACTGTCACTTGCAAATCCCTGTTATAATCTACAATGTCACTTAGGGTAGTCAAATCTTACGTTTTAATCTGCCATTTCTTTGCCACTTCAGAGTAGTGATATATTTTGTTTCATTTTTATTGCATAACCACATGCCTGTTTTTAATATTTCTTCTCTAGAATGTGTATGGTATAATATGAATAATTATGAACAAGACAAAGAATTTGTAAACTTGCTGGACATTGTCATCAGGGTGCAGTGCTTCTTACAAGTAAGATTCCATTTGTTTTCTATAGATGCCATCATTCTTAAGATTTATTTGGATGTCCATTGTAGTATTTTCTTGTAGCTGACATTTGCAGTTTTGGAGATAGTGTTACATGTGTCACAGACATGTCCACCACACCTGGTTATTTGCAGTATCGGGAATCAAATTAAGGTTCTTGTGCATACGAGGCAAGTAGCCTACCAACTGAGTCATACCCTAAGCCATTGATTTTTATTTTTACTTATTTATTTTCCTTATTCTTGGCTTTTTCAAAAGATACTATTTGCTCAATTTGAAATTCATAGAACAAAGTTGTATTGATGTTTATTTTTGCACTATCATGTTTGAAGAAAGAGTAAGTTTAAAATTTTAAATTATAGTGGAAAGTTCTATAATTTTAACAAAATAAATGATTTAATGCATTCAATTAATTGAATTAACTAGCAATATATATCTTATAGGGTTTTTTCTTGTGTTCTTTTCAGGGGAGGTTGGGGCTAGGGCTGGCAATCAAATCCAGAGCCTTGTACATACTGTGTGAACAGTTAAAACTGATCCACATCCTCAGCCCATGACTTGTGTTCTTTTTAATTAATTAATCCTTTGATGGGCCTCATTAGCCCAGGCTGGCCATAAAATTAGTATGTAGCTGAAAATAACTCTGAACTCCTAATTAGATCTTCCTACCTCTACCCCTTGAATGCTGGGATTACGGGTGTGCGTGACCACACCCAGTTTAGGTGGTTCTGGAATTAGGCAAGCACTCAACTGAGCTCCAGCTCCAGCACATGACTTTTTTAAATAGCTATAAATGTTTTGGAGTTTAAGATGTATCTTAGCATCTGAATTATTTGTCCTAGGTATCTCTGAGTTGCAGCTGAAGCTAGAACTCATGAATTGTCTCTGTCTAGTTGTTCCCATGCATCTGAAACAGCTATAGCACAAAATAGAGTGGTTGTTAGAGAGTATTTGTGATTTTTAGTTTGAGACACAGTTTCTCTATGGAGTCCTTGGCTGTCCTGGAACTCTGTAGACCAGGCTGACCTTGAACTCACAGAGATCCACCTG
>LOEQ01006812.1:52128-64008 GCA_001685075.1 Bramus lutescens | reverse complement strand
TTCTTTCTTTCTTTCTTTCTTTCTTTCTTTCTTTCTTTCTTCTCTCTCTCTTTCACTCTCATATTTATTTATTTTGGTGTGATTATGAGATAAATAGATAGATAGATAGATAGATAGATAGATAGATACACAAAGGGATTTGTTTTGGTATATTTTGTCTCATTGATCATCTTTACTTTGTTTTGCTTTTTTCTTTTTGTTTTTGTTTTTCCTGTTTGGGGATTGGGTTTTTCTTGAGAGAAAAAAAGAACATGACATTGGGGTAAATAGGGAGGAAGGGAAGATCTGGGAAGAGTTGAAGGAGAAAGAATATGATCAATATATGCTGTATAAAAAACTTTAAAAAGATCTGAGTTTCTGTTTCATTTCCTTTTTGTTCTTTTTGTTTATTGGTGGCAAGTCTCCTTCAGATAATGTAAACCGATACCTATCCAAACTCCGTATTTCACTGCTGGGATCCAGGACTTTAAATAATATATTATTTTGAAGTTTTTCATTTTGTTTTAAAGTATGATGATATGGTGTAGTTGATGCTACCATTGAGCTCTGAATTCTGTTGCTTCAGTCCCCTAAATACTGAGATTATAGGTGTCCACCAGCACACCTAGCTTGTACTTGATATTCTAACATAATTCTGTTTAAAAGATTTATTATTTTTACCATTTATTCTTTACAATGACAAAAAATTATACAAAATTTAAAATATAGAAAAAGTAAGGAGAGAAATCTATGAAAAGTAACATTAATATTGAATCTACTCTAATTTTCCAGACATAACATTTGATGTATATTTCATTTTAGTAATCTACTTAGTAAGACCTATTTCATGCCTGTCACTAACCAGTGTTATTCTAGGATCTCGGCATCTCAAAGCTTTAAGTGATTATAAAATATAACTTTTCATTTTTAAAGGTAATATAACTATCTATTTCTTGCTTCAAAGGAAAAAACTGCATGGTACCTCTTTGGAAGTGTGCACAGTAATTTATAACTGTGCTGAGTATGGTTATTTTTCTGCCTGGCGACACACTTTTCAGTAAAATGACATTTTGATTTAAAAATTTTACCTGTATTACATTTTAATAGCTAATCACAGAAGTACAAGTTTTTATTTTTGTCATTTCTTTTTGAAAGTACTGGGTATAATAAATGTATTTCCATGGCTAATGATACTTTCAGTTTCCAGTTACACCAAAGAGTTGATGATTTGATAATTTCATAAGAAATACCACTCCACTGTTCAACTTATTATGCCTTCTCTTTATCACTAACAGGTCCAGTCTCAGTACAATGTCCTGGTAAAATCTGTAGATTCCTTGCATCCAACTGTTCTTCCTGTACTGCCTTTGGTACTCCAGCATGTCATTAGATAGTGGAGCAAGCTTCAGGTAGCACATCTTAGCCACCCCTTATATTCCATTGTAGAGACATGAAATAAATGTGAGAAGCTATATAGTAAATTTGCTTTGTTGCATTTAAATTAAGGATTTCAATAACCAAGGAAACAGAAGACAAAAGCTCCTGAAGGAATTAACTCCATTAAAATTAGATAGGCAGAGGCTAAATGCTTTGATCTCTGATGAGAAAATATATTCCCCATAGAGACAGCAAACTCAGACAGATGACAGGTGAAAAATGAAAACATCAAGAACTTAGTTTTCAAGGATTATTTTTTTCTATGTCTTCTTAAAATAATGAACTGAAGTAGTATGTGCATGTCTTTTATACCTAAATTAAGTAAATAGAGTTTGCCTTTTCTCTTCATAGTTTGTTTATATTACGATTTTGGCTAATATTGTTCTAGATCCTATGAAACTTCTATACATCAAGATTTTCTTGTATAACCAAGGATACTTATAACTGTTAAGAGAAAAATGGAGGAATTCATAATGTTTTCTAATTTTTTCTTTGATTTTAAAAAGAAATAAGGAAGTAAGAAAATATGAAAATAAAGTGGGTTCTCTATGACCCAGCTGTATGTACTTTGCTGTTCTTAGCAAATGCCACCATTCTGATTATTACTGAGGTTCAGCCTTGTTCCCTATGTAGAGCAGCCATGTGACAGCTCTGACCAGTGAGAGGAATGATGAAGAAAATGTTCCTGAAAAGGAATCTGATGGCTACTGCTACAAGTTTGATCGCTAGTCAGGCTCATGGAACCATTTCCAGTAGCTTCTTAACATTGTCTTTTCCTGCAGAACTTTTCTATAACAAAACACTGAACACTGAAACTCCATGGGTTCCACTTTGGCAAACAAATGTGGTTAAAGATTGTAAATGGGGGCACTGGTTTTCTCTTTTCCAGACACTCAGTCTCAAATAATCACACAAAAGATTACTATTTGACTTTCCCTCCTGGCCTTATTCTGCCTTGCTATAGGACAGAGAAGTTTCTTTATTAACCGATATAGGAATACATATTCACAATGTGCAGAAAGATTGCCCCACAGCAAGGGATACCTGACCCAGTGAGGATAATTCCCCCTTAGTTCACTAGTGCTTCTGTTTTGTAGGACTGGTCCTGTTGTTTGACAGTTTTGGTAAGGCAGTAATTAAGAAAGGCAAGGAGGGAATTTCCACACACCTTCATTGTTCTGTCATTTTAGGAGGTAGCTGAGAGAAGTGATTATGCAGTTAGTAACTTTTGATTTCTGTGCCTTTATTCCCAAGGCATCTTTAGATGCCACACAGTAATCCATACAGTATATGGTGGTTTATATAGAGAGGAAAATAGGAATCTTGACCTACTTATTGTAATTTTCCTGGATAACTCAGAATAAAACCATATTTGATATCAGGACAGACTTAGCACTTTATATCTTTCATTTAAGAAATAGATTTGAGAGCTACATTTTAATTTAACACACTCTGATGTAAATTGGACTAATAAATAGCTTCAAATTTCAGCCTTCTCCTCTATGTAGATTAAGAATAGCAATCAATTCCTGCTCTCACTTCACCAAATTGTGGTCATCAGTGGAAGACTACGTTTGTCTGGTTTGGAAGTGGGAGATAGCATGGAGAACTTCATAAGCAGCTCCAAGATGAGGTTTTTTTTTTCAGCACAGCCTATCTGTGGCTCCCAGGTGCTGATATGGTTTGGAAACCAAGAACTTTGAAAAGTAGAACATCATTCTGTTGCTCATAATGCTAGTCATTTATGAGGTTGCTAGAGTGGAATACTTGACATTTTTCTGTAGGACTTAAACACAGAGTGTATATTCTTTCACCTTAGTGTTAAAGCAGTGAGGGTTATTATAAAGCATCTATTATATGTATATTCCCATAATAAAGTCTACTTACGGGTGTGTATATATAATCTGTTTATAAAAATGCATGCATGTGCATGAATCTATATGTACTTGTACTTTTTTCAAAAGATTTCTTTGGTAGCTGTTTTCCAGATTGAAATATATTCTCCAATTTGAATCATTTATTTACAAAGGGGAACTTATAAAGAATTTAGACAAATAAGAAAAACATGAGATGCACACAAGGCTCCTCCCCTAGTGCAGAGAAGTAATAATTATCTGCTGGAGAGAGCACTGACTGGTGGAGATGCCCAGAAGGTTTGCAAGGGCTCTTGTGATGTAGCTTTTGTGAATAATTACCCATGATGTAATGGGCTTTTCAGTGATGTAGCTACCCAAGTCACCCTGACTTTTATTAAGACTCTTCACCCATGCTCTTAGATATGGAAGGAGTCACTTCTTTGGTCTGTTGTCAGTGACCTTCTTGGATGAATAGACTTTTGTTCATATTTCCCCATGAAAGTCACATAAAGCAGTAAACATTGTTTCTTGGAGAGACTGAATTTTCAGACATTTCCTGTGTATCTAATGTCCCTGCATGGGCACAGCCTGCTTCAGCAACAGTCTCCAGCAGAGCAGTTCATTTGCTTTGACTAATGAACATGTATTAACCATGATATACTGACTAGTTTTATGTGTCAACATGATACAAGCCAGAGGCATTAGAGAGGAAGAAGCTTCAGTTGAGAAAAGGCCTCCATGAGATCCATTTTTTCAATTAGTGATCAATGGGGGAGGACTCCGTCCATGGTGGGTGGTGCCATACCTGGGATGGTGGACCTGGATTCTGTGAGAAGGCAGACTGAGAAAGCCATAAAGAGCAAGCCAGTAAACAGTACCCGTCCATGACCTCTGCATTACCTGCTGCTTCCAGGATACTGCCCTGTTTGAATTACTGTCCTGACCTCCTTCAGTGATGAACAGCAATGTCGATATGTAAGCCTGATTAATCATTTCCTCCACAACTTGCCTTTCAGTTATGGTCTTTTCTTGTAAGACAAATGCTTACAAAGTTCATGGTGCACAGTGAGTGGTGCTCTCTTATATTGTTTTTCACCCTATGGGTTTAGACAAGTGTCTAATTACATATCTATCTTTATCATATATCAGACAAACTCTACCTTTTCCCAATTTACATTGTTACTTTTTCAATTGTATATGTGGATATGCGTGCCTCCATGTGTATTTGCACTTGTATGTGTGTTTGTTATGAAGTACAGAGGTTGTGTATGTACGATGGATAGAGGTTGATGTCACATGTCTCCTCAGTCACTCTCCATCCTATAAATATAAGTCATTCCCACACTCACAGCATCTTTTTCTGAGCACAGAGTTTGCTGATTTGCTTAGTCTAGCTAGTAATCTTGCCCAGGTGATCCCTGATCTCCACTTCCTGAGTTATGGGATTACAGGCAGACCTTCTGCCAACCCCCCAAATTCTATGTGTGTGTTGGGGATAAGAACTTTGGTCTTAAATGCTGGGCAAGCCAGGGAGTTACTAACTGAACTCTTTCTCCAGTCCCCACTTTTGTTAATTTATGCTAGCTTCTGTCAGAAAAAATGAGATTTATGTCAATGTTATGACCATTTTTCCAACAAGTAACCTGGAAATCAAAACAAAAACAAAAATAGATAAAGCTCACACAAAGTTTGTGCCCGCCTTTAAAATCATTGATCTTTCCCTGAAACTGTACACTAAGTAGTGGGTGGTTTGACTTAGAAGTGATAGGAATCATGTATTGCTGATGATGACCAATCATTGGCTTAATGTTAACACTGAGACAGATGTTTAAATAATGCGATTCTCTGAGAAAGTCACTAGGCCATTTAAGCATTGTGCAAACAACAGAGTATACTTAACACAAATCAGGATGGTCACAACATCACAAGGCAACATAATTCTATGGCACAAGCACAATGATACAGAAGTGATAGTTTGAGTTAGATGTGACTGATTTTAGCTGAACTTTTCTAGATGTATATACCTTGACTTTTCTGTATGTTTTCTTTCTCTGAACATGGAGATTTTTAAATTTTATTTTTGAAATTAAAATATGTCATTTTCTTCTTCCTCTTTCCTATCCCAGCCACTGCCTTATACCCCTTACCCTCTATCAGACTTACGGCCTCTGGTCTTTTCCTCAGGATATGTACCTTGTTTACATCCCCATACATGTAGTTGCAAACTTCTCAGTCTGTGTGTTATTAACTTGTATGTATAAGATTTTAGGGATGACCACTTGGTATTGGATAACCAATTGGAGGCTGTTCCCTGGAGAAGAATATCTTTCCCCGTTCTCAATATTTGTTAGTTGCCTGTAGTTGCCTGTAATTCAACCCTGTGAGATTTCCATTGTTAATGTTAGCATTTTATTGGTGTTATTCATGTTCAGGCTTTGTTTAGGCAACCATGTAGTTGAGACTTCATGGATGTAGCTTTCCTGATGTTTCTGGAAGATGCAATCTCACAGCAGACCCTTTTTTCCACTGCCTATTACAACCCATCTTCCCCATCTTCTGCGAAGATCCTTAAGAGTAGATTTAGGACACTTGTTCTCTACACTTTCATCTCTTGTTTTCTGGAATAATCTCCACCTGTTCCAAAAGGAAGTTTATTTGTTGATATATGAGAGCTACAGTTATTTGTGCATTAGAATAAATATTTATAATGCAGTTAGGGATTTTTCTGGCTTAGTAAGTGTCATTTTGTAACTTCTCCTTCAAACATCAGTGACTTTATTAATCTTAGGTATTTGTCCAGGAAACAAGTACCAGAAATGTTTTCCTTCTTGTTAAGGTTTTAAGTCCAATTAGAGAGATTTTGGTTATTGCCAAAATATGAATGCCACCCTTGGGGTTATCATGCCACGCTGGTCATTTTAGTTCATAGGCTTAATAGCTATATAAGACTTGGTTGCTTTCTTTCCTTCTGGAATCATGAAAACTAATACTTAGAGAGGCTTTCAGGTTAGATACATCTTGTATCCTTTTAGGCCACTGTTAAAAAATGCATGTCTTCAGCAATAGGTAGTTTTATTCAACCTCTGGTAGGCAACCAAGGAAATAGCTTTAGCCTATAATGTTTTGAGAGTCAATTGAACTTCACTGACTAATAGTGAATTAGATAGTTTCCCATACTTGGTATTGGGCATTTTGTTAGATAGTCTATAAACTTTGGGAGGAGGATTGCCAGGCTAGGCAGAAAATTATTAAAAAAATATATACACACATGAATATATATAAGTATATGTATATATATGCATATATGTGTATATATACATACTTATATATACTTATCATATATAAGTGATATATAAATATATATACATTCAGACTTAGATGTGCTATATGTAACTTGGTTAAATATATAATGATTCCTTCTTACTTTTTCAGATATCTTTATTTTACTCTTTTCTCCCTTTCCTTCTGTGTTGACTTCCATCCCCCATTAATTAACCCCTTTTCCATTTTCCTATTTTCCTTTCCACTTCCTTTCCCCCTCTTTAGTGCTTCTCCCCACCTTCCCCCATAACCACCATGGTCCCTTTTGGTTTTTCTGACTTCTGTGACTACTCCAGGTTATATACTAACATTGGAAAATTTGGGGCTAGTAACCACAGATGAGAGAGAACATTCACATTTGCCCTTCTTGGTCTGGTTTAGCTCTTTTAATAAAATCTTTCCTAGTTCCATTCATTTACCTTCAAATTTCATGATTTCACTTTTATTTGCAGATGAATAGTATTTCATTAAGTATATGTGCCATATTTTTATTATACAATCATCAGTTGAAGGGCATTTAGTTTGTTTCCATTTCCTAGCTACTGTGAACAGAACAGTAATGGACAAGGTTGAGCAATTATCTCTAAAGTAGGATGTCATTGAATCTTTTAGGCATATACCAAGAAGTTGTATAACTGGGTCATATGGTGGATTTATTTTTAGCTTTCTGAGGGTTTTCCACACTCATTTCCAGGGTGACTGGATCAATTTACAATTCCAACAACAGTGCTTGAGTGTTCCCTTTCCCCATATCCCCTCTAACATTTGTTGACTATTGTTTTGTTGATATTTGTTGTTCTGACTAGGGTAAGATGAGATCGCAAAAACTGTTTGATTGGCATTTTCCTAATTTCTACTTTTAAAGTTATTTTAGCCACTTCTAAGTTTCATTTGAAGAATGAATTAGTTTTGTAGTCCAATTTTGAATTCATCATTTGTTTAATTAACTCTTCTTTTTTGAGTTATTTAAACATATTTTGAATATTAATTCCTGTAAGATTTATAGCTAGCACATATTCTCTGCCATTCACTTTGCTTCTTCATCACTAGACAGATTGTTGCTTTAGCTGTGCCTAGGTTTTTAATTTCATGAAGTCCTACTTTGTCAATTACAATTGGCTTTAATTTGTGGGTAATTTGGTGTGGGAGGGTCTTCTGTCTATGTGTTACTTTCATTGGTTAAATAAAGAGACTGCCATGGCCTTTTGATAGGGCAGAAAATTAGGTGGGCGGAATAGATTGAACAGGATGCTGGGAAGACGGCAGGCAGAGAGAGCCACCATGGAGTCGCCAGAGTTAGACATGCTGAATCTCTCCTGGTAAGGCACAGTCAAGTGGCGATACACATTAATGGCAATGGGTTAATCAAGATGTGAGAGTTAGCCAATAAGAGGCTAGAACTAATGAGCCAGGCAGTGTTTAAATGAATATAGTTTCTGTGTAATTATTTTGGGGGTTAAGCTAGCCAGGTGGCGGGGAGCCAGGCAGCAGCCCGTGCCTCCTACTACAGTAATTAGACCTGTATCTATTACACGGCACAAAACCAAACTCCAAATAGGTCAAAGACCTCAGTGTAAAAACTGACACTCTGATGCCTCCATTAAAAACATAAGTTGATCCCTACATTATATAGTTGAAGGAATGAACTTCCTCAAAATGGAGACAACTAAGATGAAGCTCCTGTGCAAAGTGAATCTTTAACTGAAAAGTTGTCACCAGAAAAATCCAGAAAAGTAGATGAATAACAAGAGGAAAAGGAAATGGACACCAGAATAAGCAATGGGAAACAACAGCATCCCCCCTTCCTATATATGGGAAAGAGGAACATGTGTTATTAAGGCCATTGTGTATTTGGGTTTGTTTGTTATAGAAATGTTGCTATTACAGGGCAATAATTTTACTCAGAAGTGTGCTTCTTACAATTGAGTAATGAGCGCTAGACTAAAACTTTCATGTCAGAGATCAGCACAGAACTAAAGAAGAACGTATTCTGCTTTTTACTCTGTGGAAATGAACTTTTTCTTTTCTTGATCATCAGAATGATGACACACATAGTTAAAAATTAACGACTATTAGAGCCTTAAAGGAATATAGAGATAATGGACTTTCTCTAGATCCCACCATTAATCAGAAAAATATCTGGGACAAGTACTGAGTAGTGCTGTTTCAATTTCATGTTCATAATTTTATAAATTAAGTGAATTTGCATTGTAGTAATTATGTGAGGTTAAATTTGGTACTATTTTCAAATGAACATCTTTATTAATTATTCAAAATGTTTCATCCTCTGTTGACGTATCATAAGGATTTTTGTTGAGGTATAGTTATATATGTAGTGATAAAAATTTAATTCAAAGCATGTATTATGGTTTAGGCTTTAATTGTCTTCCAAAGACTCATGCTAAAGGCTTTGATACTGCTGGGAGATGGTGGAATCTATAAGAAGTGAGGACTGACGGAACAAGGTCAAGTTATTAGCCACATGACTTGTGAGGCTTATTGGGATCCTGGCTGCCTTTTCTCTATGAATCTCAGCTGCCACAAGACAGCAGGTTCTGTATGTGCTCTTTGCCATGACTTTTCTGCCATTCTGTAGGCCCTAAAACAATGGGGTTTGTTGGCTATGGATTGAAACCTCTAAAACTACGAGCGCAGATAAATCTTTCCTCCTACAAGCTAATTTTTAAGGGATTTGCCCCTAGACCCTCACAGAGGCATATATGAAAGTTAATTCTTAGTGAAATGCATTCTATAAAGAGATCATTAGTATTACTTAGTTATTTCTAGATATTTATAGATATTAAAATTAAAAATTTAGGTAATGCCAATTTTATTTGCAATTGACTTATTCATCTTGTTATCACTTCATAAAAGATGTTGGCAAATGAAGTTTATGAATACAATAAAAATATTATGGTTAATACATTTTTAAAACTGAAGGCTATTCATATGAATACTTAATTTTTGTTCATAACAAAGTAAATACTTTTATTTAATCCGCCTCAAACTGTGGGTCATGACCCCATTGTGGGTCCAACGACCCTTTTACAGGTGTCAAATACCAACTATTCTGTATATCAGATATTTAAATTATGGTTCATTACAGTAGAAAATTACAGTTATGAAGTAGCAATGAAGATAATTTTTTGGTTGTGGGTCACCAAAATTTGAGGAATTGTATTAAAGGGTAGCAACATTAGGAAGGATGAGAACCACTGTAACAAATTGAATAAAATTTTTGTTTTACTTTGCTATAGTTGCATTATTTAGATGCTATTATTTAAAAATATTTAAAAAATAACCAAGTTTTGCAAATATAATATGTTATATATATTATAATATTAAATAATAATTTTATCAAGCTGAGAAATGTCCATAAATTTTATAACAAAAGTAACCCAATAGAACTCTATTTTTTTTATCTCACACCCTCTTGTCAGCTCTTTTGATACTATATGAATACATATGTAATAAAGCTTCCAGCTTGGATGGAAGATATTAGTATTGCTGTTACACATCACTTAGTGTTGACTTCTGTATTTATAGGTGAGTTAGAAGACAGTAGACTCCCTTGTCTACATAGACGTTCATGGACATGAAAAGTGTTTTGGGATTTCCAGAACATGTTAGAATCCCAGATCTAATGCTGAGATCACTGCTTTGTGGGCAGGTTCTTTACTGTGACATTTATCATGTTCAGTGAACCGTCCAAGGTTTTTGAGTTTAAGGCATTCCTGAGAGAGCCTCTCGGGTTCTATTGGAATCTTCAAATTTTAAGTTACATCTGTATCTATACAGACAATTGAAAATGGTCTGAATATCTCAACTTTCCTGCCAGCTCCTCATCTAGATCTGTATATTTATTGGTTCTGAGTGGGGCTAGAATTGGAAACTTTTATAAGTCTTAGGCTATTATGCCATGCAGCTAATAGTAAGAGCCACTTCTCAGAAGAACGCCAATCTCAGTGACGTAGTCAACAAGGCCATTTATCCTCTAAGGACAAGTTTCTGTATTGAAAGATATCCCTTTTAGAGGTCATCATTTTCTGAATATTTAATACCACTGTTATATTCTGTTTGCCTCATTTTTAATATGTGTCAAGTGTTTCTATTTTTTGGTTTAATCTCTTCCAAAATATTATTTTATGGATATAAAATTGGGAGGTAGAGAAATAAAATATCTCATTCAAGGTAATTTAGTAACCCACACTGATGAGTTCATGGTTCAGCCTGGGTTCAGCTTCTATGTTATAGATCACTATTTAATGGTTTTCAAAGTAGAAAGAAGTGACTTTGGTGTTTCTTTCTCCAGTCAGTAAAACAGAATGATCTGGGGACCCAGGAGTCTGTTCTCAGATAAATATGTGTAGGTTTATGTGCCTGTAAGGTAAAAGACAAATTGGGAAGGCTTGTTATTTAAGCTGAAGATAGAAAAACCTGGTTTTGCTTTGTGGACCTATAGTTTTTGCTCCACTCACATCATTTGTAGTCCAGTACCTTTTGCATTGCACTTGAGGAAGTGGTCTTTAGAACAGCTCGTTAAAGCAGTATATAGATTCAGGAATTTTCAAAGACCAAAGGAGACCTAGGGGTCATCTGTGGGCAAGTTTCTCACACTGCAAGCAAAGATAATGAAGCCCAGGGAGGTTAGAGGAGTTGCCCGGACTGCAGAGCTCTGGAGTGGAGTGCTGAGCTGACCTGAGCTTGTAGTCTGTGGAGGCTTCTCATCACCATAACTGCAGCTGCGTTGGTACAGCAATGTCAAGCAAGGGCCCTGAACCGATGTTATTAAAGTCCTAAGTCCTTGGACGTTTGCACTCAAGGAGCTGTAGCCTGTATCAGAGTGGAAAACTCAGGAGAAATTCTAAGCAGTGAATTCACTTGTTAGAAGAGCATTAACAATTCTCTGAACAAGGGCTTTACAAGAACTATCCTTTTGTTCTTGGATGATACTTTATGTTTAGAGTATGTTCGCAGTTATATCATTGGACTCTGTATTTTAGCGTGCACTTTCAATACTTAATCTTATTAGATTCGGGAGTTTTAAGTTTTCTTCCTTTTTTTGTTTCATTAATTATTTACTTAAAAATATTTTTAAGGGGCTGGAGAGATGGCTCAGCAGCTTAAAGTATTGTTTGATTTTCCAGAAGACCAGAGCTTAGTTTCCAGAAGCCATGTTAGGCAATTCACAACAGCCTGCCACTCCAGCTCTAGGAGATCTGATGTCCTCTTCTGGCCTCTGTAGGCACTTACACATACCTGCCATGTATTTACACACACACACACA